>CABFVX010003244.1:19945-35040 GCA_902151425.1 Timema shepardi
CCCTCTCCCCCTCTAACACAATCCACAGGAAACATCAGCAAGTCTAGTTCACCGTGTGTTATTTTTATTTACGTTTCAAACACACGACTTGTGTGTGCTCCATTTAACTGTGGGATAAGATTTACACTTGATACTAAACATTTAATTATATCTTCATTTTTATATTAAAAAGGTTTTGCCAAGAATAATAATTTTTATTTTGCAGTCACAGTTTAAAAAAAACACACTTAATTTTGGTTTATTTTTGTAAATATGTTTGTGAATTTTAATCCTTTCCTAGAGATAAAAAGATATTTTGACACGACTGGGGCCTGTTCCCAGGACGAGGTCCTAATGACATTCCTACCTCGGCCAGAACCACAATCTCGCTACGCGACAGGCGATGCTAGTAGTACTATTGTGTGTATGTACATATAGGTCACATCTACAAAGAACTTGGTTCGTAACCCTCTTGAACCCAACATTTGGATGTTTAGCTGTAGCATTTTATTATTTTATGGACATTGTTGAAAATATGTGACTTGTCAATTATTATTCAAAATTGCCGGAGCAACATTGAACCATCGTATAATTTATATTAGAGGATTATTGTAAATGTATTCTTAGAATGTAGCGTTAGTTTAATTTTGATTGCTCTCAAATTTAGAAACTTGATGATGGTATTTTTGACTGTGGTCTAGCATTTAATTGTAGCCAGTTACATAACTAAACTAGTTTACACAAAACTATCTGTAACTATTATTAGCTTATAAATCTCCGGCATTTTCTTTCATCATATTTTGTTTTAAAGGAATTATAATATTATCTGGTCCTACCTCAGCCATTAATATGTTTTGTTACAGTATCGGATACCTCAAGACTCTGAATGAGAGTTATCTATCTATCTCTCTCTCTCCTTTATTTTGAGGTAATTGTATTATATTTGGGAGACGGAACAAACACAATATGACACAGTTCACACTTTACACTGCTGCCACTGGGACGGCCCATTGTAATTACAAATGTTGAGACCTGGATTCAACGACCATGGTCTTCAGATTAATTTAAAGTAGTCTTATAATATTATATATTTATATATTCTTAGTTCCTGTTAAGTACAATACATTTTGATTTATTTTATAACACATTTCACACCGTTAATATAAACATCTACCTAATTACATAAAAAAAAGAGGCAGGGCCGGATGTTGGTAAGGATTGTCCGAGGATTGTGTCATATTGTGTCTGTTTCTTTCCACCGTCCTACAAATATAACACAACGAAACCACACTACGTTATTCAAATTTGGGTAATTTTGTATTGTTGTTTATCCTTATTACCGACAAATTACAAACATTCTCGAAATGTGCTTTGTGTTCTGGGTATAAAATGTTTTAAAGTTGGTTGGAAACTGGAAAATATATCGAGACTAACATTTTAGAGTTTAACTAAAAAAAAATCAGAAATCTTGACATTTGTGTTGAAAACCATTTTACTGAAACGTTCAAAATATAAAATGCAACGCCTCTCAAACTGAAAGCTTGGGGCAACTAAATTACTCACAAGTGTTGTCTTGTAGATGAAATATCAAAATGAGATACCCCCTCCCCCTCCGAGTGTTTATTAGTTTATTTGGTTTTAATCAGCAGTACTTTTACTGTAAAACTATTTTCATACAATTCCATCAAAACTATTTTATGTAGATTAGTTGAAAAGACTGACAAAAAAATTAAAATTATAAAACAATACTTATATAATTTAATTAATTTACATTTAATAATAAGTTATAGCAAATATTAATATAATTTTGTCAAGCCAACATGAATTCAAGCTTTTAAATTTCATATCCAACAAAAATACAAACTGAAAATTACTGTTGTTTGGATCCATAAAAATAGACTAAAAATTAATAAAAGAAATCCGCAAACAAATTGAAATGTCTGTAAAAAAAAAAGGTATGACTTAAAAATGTACTAATAATTTTTGATAATGTTCATATTTGGTTTGGTAAGGAGTAATAAATGACATTATATTTTCTTTATTTTTATTTTCTTGTGCACCCATCCTTCATCCTTAATGGACGACAGGAAGCTGTTTCCGGCCGGATCCCTTCACACGACACCCAAGTTGCCAAAAAGGGAATATATTATACATATACTGGGTGTAACCCACGGTAGCCGACTCGGGCGGGTAGGTGGCATAACATAAGTCAAACAAGAATATTTTCTCTCATTTATTTGGTACAGGCAATTCTATAATTGAATAAATAGGAGAAATTACAATTACATTTACAATCAAGCCCAACTGACTGACTCAAAATGCAATTACTTCAGAACCGCATCAAAGCTTGCAACTATTTCTTGTAGGTCTAAAAGCTTAAGTTCTTGTTAAGAATTTACCAAAAGAAAACTTTCATTTAAAAGGACTATATTACTTTAAGACATTATTCCATTTTCTCCCAATAGTTTTATGTTTTGTGTACAAAGTATTACAATATTTCTATAATACACAACCCAAACTGGAGCTTTCTAACCTTTACATTTTACTGGACAAGAAGCGTCCTCAACGAAAATCTAAGCAAGAGTAATTTTCCAAGGCAAACACAGGGGTATACATTCACTCCACAGCTCAAACTGAAGCCAGCAAGATAGAAACAGGGAGGAAGGAAGGATGGAACTATTCCAGACTTGATGTGACTCGGTCAGTCGACTGGGCTAGTAGATTGGGGTCCTCGTGTGTTATTGAAGGTGGGAGGAAGGATAAACTATTGGCCAGACACGTGATGATGGGACTATTCCAGACTTGATGTGACTCGGTCAGTCGACTGGGCTAGTAGATTGGGGTCGGTCGTGTTGTTTCGGTCCTCGCGTTTTATGTGGGGTGGGACGTTTGGACTACAGCAGGCTGAGGTGAAGTGCATAAACCAATAATAAATATTTTGAAGATAATAGTACTGTTCTTATTGTTGTAACTTAGACAGATGTCACATGTTATTTTCGTAATACCTCAGACTAGTTACATAATTTGTTTTGCTACTTTCTGATCCACTTGTTCCAAAGGCGGGCGTGTTTTTGATCACATTAATTAATTCGTAATTTTTTAAATTAGTTTTCAATATAAAAATGTAGATTGATTAAAAATTACGAAATAATTAATTTAATTAAAAGCATCACGCGTCGTGCCCTAGTGGGCTTTTAGAGAGATAAAAAATGTCCAGAAGTTTATTAAATTAGTGAAATAGACGTAATTTTTATTTTAAAAATTAATTTAGACACATCCACCCTTGGAACAAGTGGGTCAGAAAGAAGCAAGACCAATAATGTAACTAGTCTGAGGTATTACGAAATTAATAAATACAGAGGTGGCGAGCAGAAAAATTACGAAATAGTTTAAAAAAACTCGCGACATGACCTAGGGATTTTTAAAGATCTATTTATATAGTACTGAGGAGGTGTGGCAAATGGGTAGTATTAGCAGCCATATTTAGCAGCATAATCTGTCATATTAACAGCATATATTCTGTTAAGTGTTCAACACGAGAGTGTGTTTAGATGCCAAGAGACCTAATTTAGAACCGTGTGTTACACTAGGACTGGAGGGATAGACTCGTGTGTTACACTAGGACTGGAGAGATAGACTCGTGTGTTACACTCGGACTGGAGGGGGTTAACTTCAGCTCACAGCAGTTGGATCAAATACAATCATTCACAAACTAATATCTTCATTTTACCAACACATTTAGTAATAGAATCAGAGTTTTGGAGAAAGTTACTAGCCAAAAGATAAACATAGAAATAGTAACAACATGTTTAACTGTTATATTTAAGGTCGGTTTGTTAAGTTATTTAAAAAAACAATATCCTTTGGGGTTTGATTGAGCCATCTTTAATATACTAAAATATAAATAATTGTATAATATGTGTGTACTAATTACAATATTATTAATATTATTACTACTATAATGCCCATGATACAGTAAGTCCTTTCAATTAAAATATATTAACATAAACTAAATTGTGAAACAGAAGATAATATAATATTATGTTTGATGCTAATGAGGTATCAACCAATAATCTCCTTCCAAGTGTTTGACTACTTGTTTAAGGTCCACCTTGAAATCTTATCTGAATGTTTATCATACTCTCCAGTTGTTGATAGAGAACAAACATCTCTTGTTTGAACAATGTCTATCAAATCAGTTCAGTAAACTCACATTTGTCGCCAATCTCACATCAACATGAAGTCAATCTGTCGCCTGCTACTAGTAGTAGTTTCAGGTAAACTCACACTTGTTGCTAATCACACACCAACATGAAGAAATCTGCTACTAGTAGTAGTTTCAGGTAAACTAACACTTGTTACTAATAACACATCAATATGAAGTCAATCTGTCGCCTGCTACTAGTAGTAGTTTCAGGTAAACTCTCACTTGTTACTAATAACACATCAACATGAAGTCAATCTGTCGCCTGCTACTAGTAGTAGTTTCAGGTAAACTCACACTTGTTACTAATAACACATCAATATGAAGTCAATCTGTCGCCTGCTACTAGTAGTAGTTTCAGGTAAACTCCCACTTGTTACTAATAACACATCAACATGAAGTCAATCTGTCGCCTGCTACTAGTAGTAGTTTCAGGTAAACTCTCACTTGTTACTAATCACACATCAACATGAAGTCAATCTGTCGCCTGCTACTAGTAGTAGTTTCAGGTAAACTCACACTTGTTACTAATCACACACCAACATGAAGTCAATCTGTTACTAGTAGTAGTTTCAGGTAAACTCACACTTGTTACTAATAACACACCAACATGAAGTCAATCTGCTACTAGTAGTAGTTTCAGGTAAACTCACACTTGTTACTAATAACACACCAACATGAAGTCAATCTATCACTCTCCTCACTCTCCTCACTAATACTCCATTACTCGGAACTATCACTCTCCTCACTAATACTCCATTACTCGGAACTATCACTCTCCTCACTAATCCTCACTAATACTTCTGTTTCCTCTTGTCACGGTCAATCCAGCTGTCGCGTCAATAAACACAAGATAAACATGTATTCTAAAAATGTGCTCGATCAACAAAATGGCGGTGGCTAGTTAAATATTTCCTTGTGTGTTTATTTTGGTCTTGTTAAAACTGTAAATAAACCAGTATTTTTTCATTTATTGACATTGACTTTTGGTTTGGTGAGAATTGATTCTATTGTTTAAACTGGTTTTGTACTAACTTTGCATTATTTTATATGCGAATTTAAAAAATATATTAAATTTTAAACTCACAATTATTTTAATAATATGTATTTTTGTGTGTGTGTTATTTACTTTATGAATTATGTTCGGCTGTAAATTTAGTTGAGAAAGTGATTGGTTCCCGCCGCGCTACCGTTAGTTTAGATGTGCTCTGAGGACCTCTAAGAGGATTCGTGAGAGGACCTCTAAGAGAACTCGTGAGAGGACCTCTAAGAGGACTCGTGAGAGGACCTGTGAGAGGACCTCTAAGAGGACTCGTGAGAGGACTCGTGAGAGGACCTCTAAGAGGACTCGTGAGAGGACCTCTAAGAGGACTCGTGAGAGGACCTCTAAGAGGACTCGTGAGAGGACCTGTGAGAGGACCTCTAAGAGGTCTCGTGAGAGGACCTGTGAGAGGACTCGTGAGAGGACCTGTGAGAGGACCTGTGAGAGGACCTCTGAGAGGACTCGTGAGAGTCCAGAGAGCTCCTGGAGTCACGAGTGGTGATGACATCCTTTGTTAGGTGTTCTATGACAATCTCACCCCCACCAGGATTGGAGAGGTACTGATACTCTTGTCTTGAGTACAGTCCTGCCCGGACAGATATACTGCCCCTACTAGTGTTTAGTAAGATCCACTTTTAAAACCTATTTACTGTTACAGTTTGTTGTCCAGTGAGCTCTGGTTCGCATCCAAGATTGGATGATTCTGATGTTACATTTTATCTCTTCACACCGTAAGTATCACTTCCAGATTATACACTGGCGGGGAGCTTGGTGATTGGTACTGTTGACTATATACACTGGCGGGGAGCTTGGTGATTGGTGGACTGTTGGACTATATATACTGGCGGGGAGCTTGGTGATTGGTACTGTTGGACTATATATACTGGCGGGGAGCTTGGTGATTGGTACTGTTGACTATATACACTGGCGGGGAGCTTGGTGATTGGTGGACTGTTGGACTATATATAATTGGCCAGACACGTGATGATGGAACTATTCCAGACTTGATGTGACTCGGTCAGTCGACTGGGCTAGTAGATTGGGGTCCTCGTGTGCTATTGAAGGTGGGGTGGGACGTTTAGACTACAGCAGGCTGAGGGGAGATGTATGTTGTAGACAATAGTACTGTTCTTATTGTTGTAACTTCGACAGATACTATCAAACAAGGAAGGAGAAGACAATCAAAATAAAGAAGAAATAATTTTGTTAAAAATATATTTGAATAACAGATTGATTTTAGTTTCAATAAAATTATTAATAACTGTTCAAATATTAAAACTCATACTTTTCAATATCATAAACAAAATAATAGAATATTAGGAAAATGGTAGAGCACAAATAAAAGTAAAAACACTAACACACATCAATATCTCGATGCTATTTTTGCATCTTCCTCAGGAAGTAATAGTGGACTGAACAGGATGTTGTCTTCAGTGATGCCAACTTGACTGGTATGGAGTAAAACTTCTCTGGTAGAGATGAAATTCCCTGAATGTTTCTCTATTAGTCTATGGAAGGTAGGTGGGATGAAATGAGTGAATATTTAGGTTGGGGGGTTTTCTAGACTTTTTGATCCATTGATGTCCCAGTTCCCATCTTCTTAACTGAGAAATGTTACATTGTCTCTTGTGGAATGATTTTAACACCTTGACAGTGTGGCAGTCCTCAATGTTGAGGTTATGGAGCCTGTGCTGAAACGGGTTTTTCTGGAATCTTTATTTCCGTGTCATGGCGGTGTCCATTAGTTTACGGAGAGTTTCAGTGGTGAGGCCAACACATTGTAAATTAGGTTACTGGACTCACATGTGTGGCTGCCTTTGATGGATTGGATGAGTTGGTGATGTCGCTAGAGAAAGTGGCTGCTGGATGATGTGTGGCAGGTTTTGTTACAGGGCTGAGAGCCTTGTTGTGGTTGAATGAAGGTTGTGTCTGTTCAGTTTTGAGTTTAGGGTGTACAAGAAGATTTCAGAGTGATGGAGGCTCTTTCAGCCTAACTCACCTGGAGAATCAGGCCTGCAGGGAGCGTGTGCGACTGCAGGCGACCAGCAAGCCGGCTATCCTAGACTCGTGGCTGTTACATTCTGACCATACAGAGTGTGTTTTAAAGGTTTATTTCGGTGTAGATTAGTTTAGTTTTATGATTGTGACTTGAATTTTATTATTCTATTGAGTTGTTTTAAATTTCGTGTTATAATATATATCATTAATGTTTTAGGATTTATTGTATCTACTTTAGGAAAAAATGGGAGACATGGATTCTGTAGACATCAACAATGATTCTTTTGAATCGGTTGACTTTTTGTTAAATAATTTTACTGATGCTTTGTCTTTTGAACGAAAACTGCATTTAAAAGGAAAAATAGCAAGACCAGCATTAGATATTACACAGAAGATATAACAAAACATAATTAATACCTTTATTAGTAGTAGGGTTGACATCCCTGAAGATGTAATACAAGGGTTGACATCCCTGAAGATGTATTACAAGGGTTGACATCCCTGAAGATGTAATACAAGTGTTGACATCCCTGAAGATGTAATACAAGGGTTGACATCCCTGAAGATGTATTACAAGGGTTGACATCCCTGAAGGTGTAATACAAGGGTTGACATCCCTGAAGATGTAATACAAGGGTTGACATCCCTGAAGATGGAATACAAGGGTTGACATCCCTGAATGTGTAATACAAGGGTTGACATCCCTGAAGATGTAATACAAGTGTTGGCATCCCTGAAGATGTAATACAAGTGTTGACATCCCTGAAGATGTAATACAAGTGTTGACATCCCTGAAGATGTAATACAAGGGTTGACATCCCTGAAGATGTAATACAAGGGTTGACATCCCTGAAGATGTATTACAATTGTAGCATCCAAAAGGGGCAGATGCCGACAAACCACATATAAAACATAAAAACTAAAAATATGGGGGGAATTTACCCCAGAGCGAGTGCCGAGGAGTTCTTGGTTGTAAATTCTTAACAAGAACATTACAGTCCCACAACTCGCAACCCTCGAACTAGTTGTGGATATAATAAATGTGAACCTCTATCTCAACCAGACAGCAAGAGACTGCAGCCTTCCTAAAGTTCATATTAAACCTAACTATTTGACGAACTTTCCTTGGGAATGATGGGGCATATATCAGAAAGATACAAAACATATCAAGAAAGATTGATATTTATTAATAACGCTCAATAGTTGGTAACAGTTTGAATCAGAGTATACAATATAATATAGGTAAAAAACATTATGATTCGAAACTAATAAAACTTTCCATATACAGGTTAACATAGTATTCTTTACATGCGTATAGTGTACGCGAGACTAATTTAAGGTTTTATAAAAATAGTCATGTGGCGCTACCTAAAAAGGTAACTCAACGAAGTAAACAAAACTCTATCATGGAGAGGCGCCCTTCTAGTAACACTAAATCTATAAATATTTTATATTTTTAATATCAAATATTTAAATCCTACATTTACTATAAAAGGATTTGCTCAGAATAAAAGGAGCTTTGTAAATGACAATAAACCATCTTAAATTAGCAATGAAAGATACCCCTTAAGAAGTAACGTATTACAAACAAAATTTAAATATCAAATAGTTTGCCATTAGAAATGGCGCGAAAAAGTTTGTTTAAGATACAACTTTATTCTCAGAAAACAATACATTAACGCCAAGACTAAGAAAATGGTATTCGTGAAAGTTATCAAAAACTCCTAAAAACAAATCATCCAACCTATCGTAATATAAATGACATTACTTTTAATAAGGCGCAAAGACCTAGTAATACAAAAAGTAAGGAAATGCTCCTAACCATACGACGTAATTTTATCAATTTTAAAAGTGTGGCCGAAAAGAGAATTTGGAAAAATAATTAAAGCATAAAAGTTTCATAAGCCAAAACAGAATTTAGATCTTACATTTTAGACGCAGAAAGCCGGAGCTTATGTTAACCCTGCTAAGATACAGGCCCAATTGTGTTGTTATCGATACAGAGGGCAGAATATATACACAACTCAGTAGAGGACGAAAGGAGAAGGGGTTGGACACATTCTGGACTATACTGGAACAAAAATGCAAGCATGCTGTTCTTCGCGAACTTTCTCGTAACGGAGACTAGTCACTGCGCATGTCCAGCCAGGCCTAGGCTTCGCTTAGCTTGCCAGACATTACGCGCTTTTAGTATCTTGTTCGCCCGGGTCAGTGGAAGTTCGTCCGGAGGTTTTGAGCCGTTGTTCCCCGCAGGCCCAGTCTACAGGCGAATGCAGTAAGTCTCTTCTTTTTGTTTTAGCGTCTCCCTTATAACGCCCAATGCTACACAAGTGTTGACATCCCTGAAGATGTAATACAAGGGACACTAATGGCAACAAACAGTAAAAGATCCCTACACAGACCAATCAAATGACAGATAAATGTAATGTTTAACTTAAAATAAGAGTTAAAAAAAAATTTAATTCTTATTTTAACTTTTGTTTCAAATAATTCAAAAATAGTTGAATCATTTGACTGTGTTTTAAAGGTCGTCTATTTTTGTTACATTTGTTTTTTTTACTCGGGTGAAAACTGAGAAAATATCACAAATTGTAAGAAGCTAGTAAACTATTTATTGACTTGTTTGAATGTAGTAGTAAATATTATGTACATTAAAAAGAAGTGAAGTCCCACAAAAACTGTTCTTATTTATTTACAAATCCTATTGCCCCACTTCCATTTTGGAAAGACAATATATACCCCAAGTCAGCTCTAAATGTTACCAAACTAAACTGGCTGCTGTTTTACAATTTTGTGTTATTTGAGATTAATTTGGAGCAACCATTTACAAAAGGAAAGGACTTTATTTGAGAGGTGAATCAAAGCATATTTTTCTTTAATACTAATCTAGAATTTTTTACTAACCCAAATCCACAGAATCGTAAATAAGTTTAAATTCGTATTAAGAATCTAAAATATAGAAATTAAAGTTCAGAAAATTGAAACTTTGTTAAGAAAATCAACATAATGTATGAAACAAATATTTTGATCAGTTTTAAATCACAGAGTATGGATTTCTATTTTCTCACAGAAAAAAAAAACAAATTTGTAACATTTTTAACCATGATTTTATGATTAATCTAGATCTGTGGTCTGCAAACTACGACTCGTGAGCTAAGAATGGATTTTATATTTTCAAATTAAAATCTAGCAGCGTTCTTCAGATATTGATGCAAGCGCAGAAGATATTTCCATAATACAAAATCCATTTGACTGTGCAATTGAGAAGCTTCTATCTAACCTCACTATAAGGGCAGGGTGATGACAGGCTAAAAGGCTAATTTCAAGAGAAGAATCTAACAGAGTTGTATAAATGTGTTCATATGGTCAATCAACATCATATGCTCGGGGTGTTATATATGTATTGGGCAGAACATACCTGTGCAAAAAACATTTTCAAAGATGAAAAGCGTAAAATCTCATTCCGGGTCAGTGTTAACAGGTGGACACTTGCAATCAATTTTGGCTACAGAGAGTACTAACTTTGAATCCCTGTTTGGTTAAATGTTATCTCAAAAAACGCAATTTCGTTCTTCTCATTGATAGGGCTGTATTTCAAACAATTTTAGTATTATTATTATTACTATTATATTACATTTTATTCAATAAAATTTTGAAAACCTTGTTTTTTCCTTATTATTTAAGTAGGCCTGTCTAAATAAATATGGTCGAGTCACTCTTATTAGAGTGTAGCTGTGGAAACACACCCTTGATCCAGACGTGCTGTCCCCTGTCTCACCCCAGTGCACTATAGCCACACGACGCCTCCTTTCGGCAAATAAGGGCCATGCCACAAAATAATGTTTATATTGAAAATAAAAGAATAAATCGTTGCACCATAGTTTCTACTCTTTACAAAATGTTATTGTTGGAAAAGTTTAAGAAATATAAAACAACACTTAGTTCATCAGCTAATATTCAGCACCCGAAGGGTCGAGGGTGAGCGCTGCGCTCACTATAAAGTGATGATAAAAAACGATAGTTTATTGGAAACCATCAGTTTTATCGATGACGAAATAAACCTAGGCAGGAAGTTTGACATATAATGTTATTTTAAATACAGTGACTTGCACTGATTGTAATATCCTAGTTTGTTTGACGTTTCAACTTTCATTGCATCATGGGTAAACAGATATTCCCAACTTTCCATAAGAGTGTGAACAGCTACCCCACTAGAGGTACTGCTTTCAAATCTCAGCGCACATGTGAATTCGCCCTTAGGGGTAAAGTCACACAACCACCGCTGTATCTACACTAATATTATAGAGAGGAAAGATTTGATTTTTGTTTGTAATGGATAAACTCAAAAACTACTGGACCTATTTTAAAAATTCTCTCACCAATATAAAGCTACATTATCAGCGAGTAACATGGGCTATATTTTATTTTGAAAATTTAATTTATTTCTCATAAAAATGTTGATAGTCACTCATATTTTATGGTAGAGTCTATGATGATTCTTCAATATGTGTGTTGAAAATAATAATGCGGGAGGNATACATTTTGAAGCCCTTACCTCTCCCCTCGACACATTTTTAGGTGCATCACTTTTGGTTAGTGAATCGTTAGGTCGGTCTTTAGAAGATCGATTCAACGCACTCGATCCTTTTCCTGAATCGATACTACGCCTCTTGATCTAGATCAATTCAGAGAATCGATTCAAAGTTCATGAATCGAACGCCCCTATTTGTGGTGGGTCAGGTGAACATTGATCTAATATAACTGGATAAACATCTGCGGCTAAAATTTTCCAGCTGTCGTCTGCACACCATTGTGTGAAGAAAAGGAAACTTTAGGGTATCTCTTTCTCTCTTACACACATACAAGGCAACGTGGCATTTCAACATCATTCACTATTTTTATATGAATATATGAGATATATCAACATATGCTTAGTAAAACGAAATAAATGGGTTAATAAAAGGTTTGATGAGTTTAACTAAGTTCAACACTCATGACTTAATTATTTAAATAAGTTGATTTAGGTTAAAACAATAATACTTCCTACAAGCCCATAAGCTAAATGATCGTTTGAACGTCAGACTTCTACACAAAGTTTGTCATTAAAACGAATGTAATTAAATTTGAATCTACAATTTTTCATTTTAGCTATCGAACTTTAAATATAATATATTGTTTCTGAAACCATTATATGAGCTAAAAACTAATTTTAAATATATTTTAGTCTTGGCAGAATGTATTAACTACATATTTTAATATTTTTAAGATTTTATTCTTATAATATAAGAATATTACCTTTAAAACTGAATTGTATATCCTTTAATGTATCAGAGTAAACAAGTTTGTAGAAATAATTTACCGATTTTATACTTGACAATACATGTTATAACTAAGAGCATGCCTTAAAATAGTACATAAGTTCATTGGCATAGACACAGATCAGATAAAATAACAAACGACACATTAAACAATGACAACAATCTAAACTTGAATTTCCCCGTATAGAATTGCCTATTTTAACACTCCTCCTCAATTCTAGTACAACCACAAAAGTAGGGAAAATGTTCTACATGTACCCTCAAATACAAAAAATAAAATCTAGTGAATCAGCATTTGATTAAACCAATATAATTAGAAAAATAATCAAATTTGTTTCCAACCAAACTCTTTGTCAGAATATCAGCACATTATTCATTTGTCTCTAAATAAATCACATCAATAACACCATTTAGATACAAATCACGAACAAAGTTGTATTTAACATCAATATCATTTAGTCTTCGGTGTTCCCATTTATCCAAACATCTTATGCAGGACTGGTTGTCCTCATACAACTTGGTGGGTCCTAAAATGACCCCAGAGTACTAGATCAGTCTTCTCAACCAGAGTACAGAAGCCCCATGGCTTCTTTGGTGCTGACTGACATCTCATAGCTGACTTCTGACAGTCAATATTCAGGTATATATCTAAATTTTGACGGTCAGAAGTGACAGATGCCAAACACATGTTTTTGCAGATAATATGGTTCGGCGTAGGGATACATAATTTGGTCTGGTAGCTTCTCAAAGCCGTCATCTGTCAGCTGTGAGCTGTCAGTCAGCACCAAAGAAGTCATGGGGCTACTGTAGGTCGGATGAGGTGGTTGACGGGGAGAAAAACTCTGACTCCGTTGAGCTCAGGGCGACTATAGCCTGCTTACGTGTAGTCCAACCAACAGTGGCATCATAAACTTGGAATAAGTACCCAGATGTAGATTTACGACCATCGCTGTCATTGGCCCAGTCTGTATCAACGTAGGTCCATAAGGCGACATCACAGTTCTTCGGAAAGAAGAGACCAACTTCAAGAAGTGTTCCTTGAATATATCGTAATATTCATTCGAGTCTATTTCAGTGTGTTCTGTTGCGTTGCTATGATACCTGCTGTAGAAATTTACTAAGAAGCTCAGATCAGGGCAAGTGTAGAGCATCACATGCATCAAACTACCAATAAGCTCACGGCATGGTTTTATTATATTTTGCACTCTGATGTAGTTATTTCAGGGGGCTTTGCCTCCATCAGTGTCTTGACAAGTTTGCAATGTTACATACCAAATTTCTTGAGAACTTTTTTCAAGTAGGCTGTTTGGCTAAGGAATACACCATCAGTTTTCTGATCAATTTTCATACCTACAAAGCTGTGCAAACCTCCAAGATCCTTCATCTCGAATTCTGACATAATATATGTTTTTATGTCATTCAGTTTCTGCAGATTGTTCCCTGCCAAAATTATGTCATCTTGGTAAACCATAAGGTAAGTTTTGATGCTATTGCTGAAGTAAAAATACGCTTACATACATTTTTCGTTTTCAGAGTGCTCAAATCCGAGAGAATTCACAAATTTGTCAAGTTTAGCATTCCACTTCCGTGGTGACTGCTTCAATCGTTAGAGGGTCTTGTGTAATTCATAAACAAGGTTGCTGTCAGTTATGAAGCCAGGTGGCTGCTTCATATACACCTCTTCAGAAAGGTCTCCATGTAGGAATTCATTTTTCAAGCCCTTCACCACCAACCTTGCCTTGTACCTGTCCACTTTCATCCTGCTCCATCTTGAAGACCCACTTGCAGTTGATAGCTCGTTTACCAGATGACAGCTCAGTAAGGGTCGATACTCTTACCGATATTAGTTCTCGATACTCTTACCGATATTAGTTCTCGATACTCTAACCGATATTAATACTCACACTCCGGTCTCGGAACAAACAACTTAGTTACTACCTTCCCTCCTGCTGGTGTTAAATGTTTACTATGGAGGATTGTGGAGGAAGAACAAATTACTCTATTCCTCATTTCTCACTCATTTCCAGCATTCACTCTCTTCTTTCATCTTAACTCATAGTTCCGACACATCAAATAGGCGCGATAGACCTAAGTGCACTTTAATATCGTTAAATTATTATAATTTTCAGTGTTAAATAAATATCAACATAAAATTATGATTCAAAGTTTGAAATTATTTTTACTGGATTAAAAAAAAACTTTTTTCAGATTAAAATTTCGATAGCGATACTTACTGCTATCGATACTTTTCTCTCGATACCGATACTTTCCTTTCAATAAAGATACTTTTCTCTCGATACCACATCCCTAGTCAGTACGAGTCTGCCTACTAAGCTAAAGGTCCCGGGTTCGATTGCCGGCATGGCCGAAAACTAATCAATAAGTATATGTTTGTCTCCCCTTTCAGTTATGAATTAACGGCCGGGGGCTTGATGTTGTGTCTGTCCTAGATTTAAGTTAGTTTGCAAGTCCATATATTCGGTTGGTTCATAAATATCCCGAGTGTGATAGAAATTGATCTACCACCGAGATATCCTAGTTCACCCCCCCCCCC
>CABFVX010003244.1:38323-49381 GCA_902151425.1 Timema shepardi
AGGGAGCTGTAACAAGATGGTCAGTAGAGAGCTGTAACAAGATGGTCAGTAGAGAGCTGTAACAAGATGGTCAGTAGAGGGAGCTGTAACAAGATGTTCAGTAGAGGGAGCTGTAACAAGATGGTCAGTAGAGGGAGCTGTAACAAGATGGTCAGTAGAGAGCTGTAACAAGATTGTCTGTAGAGGGAGCTGTAACAATATGGTCAGTAGAGGGAGCTGTAACAATATGGTCAGTAGAGAGCTGTAACAAGATGGTCAGTAGAGGAGCTGTAACAAGATGGTCAGTAGAGAGCTGTAACAAGATGGTCAGTAGAGAGCTGTAACAAGATGGTCAGTAGAGAGCTGTAACAAGATGGTCAGTAGAGAGCTGTAACAAGATGGTCAGTAGAGAGCTGTAACAAGATGGTCAGTAGAGAGCTGTAACAAGATGGTCAGTAGAGAGCTGTAACAAGATGGTCAGTAGAGAGCTGTAACAAGATGGTCAGTAGAGAGCTGTAACAAGATGGTCAGTAGAGAGCTGTAACAAGATGGTCAGTAGAGAGCTGTAACAAGATGGTCAGTAGAGAGCTGTAACAAGATGGTCAGTAGAGAGCTGTAACAAGATGGTCAGTAGAGAGCTGTAACAAGATGGTCAGTAGAGAGCTGTAACAAGATGGTCAGTAGAGAGCTGTAACAAGATGGTCAGTAGAGAGCTGTAACAAGATGGTCAGTAGAGAGCTGTAACAAGATGGTCAGTAGAGAGCTGTAACAAGATGGTCAGTAGAGAGCTGTAACAAGATGGTCAGTAGAGAGCTGTAACAAGATGGTCAGTAGAGAGCTGTAACAAGATGGTCAGTAGAGAGCTGTAACAAGATGGTCAGTAGAGAGCTGTAACAAGATGGTCAGTAGAGAGCTGTAACAAGATGGTCAGTAGAGAGCTGTAACAAGATGGTCAGTAGAGAGCTGTAACAAGATGGTCAGTAGAGAGCTGTAACAAGATGGTCAGTAGAGAGCTGTAACAAGATGGTCAGTAGAGAGCTGTAACAAGATGGTCAGTAGAGAGCTGTAACAAGATGGTCAGTAGAGAGCTGTAACAAGATGGTCAGTAGAGAGCTGTAACAAGATGGTCAGTAGAGAGCTGTAACAAGATGGTCAGTAGAGAGCTGTAACAAGATGGTCAGTAGAGAGCTGTAACAAGATGGTCAGTAGAGAGCTGTAACAAGATGGTCAGTAGAGAGCTGTAACAAGATGGTCAGTAGAGAGCTGTAACAAGATGGTCAGTAGAGAGCTGTAACAAGATGGTCAGTAGAGAGCTGTAACAAGATGGTCAGTAGAGAGCTGTAACAAGATGGTCAGTAGAGAGCTGTAACAAGATGGTCAGTAGAGAGCTGTAACAAGATGGTCAGTAGAGAGCTGTAACAAGATGGTCAGTAGAGAGCTGTAACAAGATGGTCAGTAGAGAGCTGTAACAAGATGGTCAGTAGAGAGCTGTAACAAGATGGTCAGTAGAGAGCTGTAACAAGATGGTCAGTAGAGAGCTGTAACAAGATGGTCAGTAGAGAGCTGTAACAAGATGGTCAGTAGAGAGCTGTAACAAGATGGTCAGTAGAGAGCTGTAACAAGATGGTCAGTAGAGAGCTGTAACAAGATGGTCAGTAGAGAGCTGTAACAAGATGGTCAGTAGAGAGCTGTAACAAGATGGTCAGTAGAGAGCTGTAACAAGATGGTCAGTAGAGAGCTGTAACAAGATGGTCAGTAGAGAGCTGTAACAAGATGGTCAGTAGAGAGCTGTAACAAGATGGTCAGTAGAGAGCTGTAACAAGATGGTCAGTAGAGAGCTGTAACAAGATGGTCAGTAGAGAGCTGTAACAAGATGGTCAGTAGAGAGCTGTAACAAGATGGTCAGTAGAGAGCTGTAACAAGATGGTCAGTAGAGAGCTGTAACAAGATGGTCAGTAGAGAGCTGTAACAAGATGGTCAGTAGAGAGCTGTAACAAGATGGTCAGTAGAGAGCTGTAACAAGATGGTCAGTAGAGAGCTGTAACAAGATGGTCAGTAGAGAGCTGTAACAAGATGGTCAGTAGAGAGCTGTAACAAGATGGTCAGTAGAGAGCTGTAACAAGATGGTCAGTAGAGAGCTGTAACAAGATGGTCAGTAGAGAGCTGTAACAAGATGGTCAGTAGAGAGCTGTAACAAGATGGTCAGTAGAGAGCTGTAACAAGATGGTCAGTAGAGAGCTGTAACAAGATGGTCAGTAGAGAGCTGTAACAAGATGGTCAGTAGAGAGCTGTAACAAGATGGTCAGTAGAGAGCTGTAACAAGATGGTCAGTAGAGAGCTGTAACAAGATGGTCAGTAGAGAGCTGTAACAAGATGGTCAGTAGAGAGCTGTAACAAGATGGTCAGTAGAGAGCTGTAACAAGATGGTCAGTAGAGAGCTGTAACAAGATGGTCAGTAGAGAGCTGTAACAAGATGGTCAGTAGAGAGCTGTAACAAGATGGTCAGTAGAGAGCTGTAACAAGATGGTCAGTAGAGAGCTGTAACAAGATGGTCAGTAGAGAGCTGTAACAAGATGGTCAGTAGAGAGCTGTAACAAGATGGTCAGTAGAGAGCTGTAACAAGATGGTCAGTAGAGAGCTGTAACAAGATGGTCAGTAGAGAGCTGTAACAAGATGGTCAGTAGAGAGCTGTAACAAGATGGTCAGTAGAGAGCTGTAACAAGATGGTCAGTAGAGAGCTGTAACAAGATGGTCAGTAGAGAGCTGTAACAAGATGGTCAGTAGAGAGCTGTAACAAGATGGTCAGTAGAGAGCTGTAACAAGATGGTCAGTAGAGAGCTGTAACAAGATGGTCAGTAGAGAGCTGTAACAAGATGGTCAGTAGAGAGCTGTAACAAGATGGTCAGTAGAGAGCTGTAACAAGATGGTCAGTAGAGAGCTGTAACAAGATGGTCAGTAGAGAGCTGTAACAAGATGGTCAGTAGAGAGCTGTAACAAGATGGTCAGTAGAGAGCTGTAACAAGATGGTCAGTAGAGAGCTGTAACAAGATGGTCAGTAGAGAGCTGTAACAAGATGGTCAGTAGAGAGCTGTAACAAGATGGTCAGTAGAGAGCTGTAACAAGATGGTCAGTAGAGAGCTGTAACAAGATGGTCAGTAGAGAGCTGTAACAAGATGGTCAGTAGAGAGCTGTAACAAGATGGTCAGTAGAGAGCTGTAACAAGATGGTCAGTAGAGAGCTGTAACAAGATGGTCAGTAGAGAGCTGTAACAAGATGGTCAGTAGAGAGCTGTAACAAGATGGTCAGTAGAGAGCTGTAACAAGATGGTCAGTAGAGAGCTGTAACAAGATGGTCAGTAGAGAGCTGTAACAAGATGGTCAGTAGAGAGCTGTAACAAGATGGTCAGTAGAGAGCTGTAACAAGATGGTCAGTAGAGAGCTGTAACAAGATGGTCAGTAGAGAGCTGTAACAAGATGGTCAGTAGAGAGCTGTAACAAGATGGTCAGTAGAGAGCTGTAACAAGATGGTCAGTAGAGAGCTGTAACAAGATGGTCAGTAGAGAGCTGTAACAAGATGGTCAGTAGAGAGCTGTAACAAGATGGTCAGTAGAGAGCTGTAACAAGATGGTCAGTAGAGAGCTGTAACAAGATGGTCAGTAGAGAGCTGTAACAAGATGGTCAGTAGAGAGCTGTAACAAGATGGTCAGTAGAGAGCTGTAACAAGATGGTCAGTAGAGAGCTGTAACAAGATGGTCAGTAGAGAGCTGTAACAAGATGGTCAGTAGAGAGCTGTAACAAGATGGTCAGTAGAGAGCTGTAACAAGATGGTCAGTAGAGAGCTGTAACAAGATGGTCAGTAGAGAGCTGTAACAAGATGGTCAGTAGAGAGCTGTAACAAGATGGTCAGTAGAGAGCTGTAACAAGATGGTCAGTAGAGAGCTGTAACAAGATGGTCAGTAGAGAGCTGTAACAAGATGGTCAGTAGAGAGCTGTAACAAGATGGTCAGTAGAGAGCTGTAACAAGATGGTCAGTAGAGAGCTGTAACAAGATGGTCAGTAGAGAGCTGTAACAAGATGGTCAGTAGAGAGCTGTAACAAGATGGTCAGTAGAGAGCTGTAACAAGATGGTCAGTAGAGAGCTGTAACAAGATGGTCAGTAGAGAGCTGTAACAAGATGGTCAGTAGAGAGCTGTAACAAGATGGTCAGTAGAGAGCTGTAACAAGATGGTCAGTAGAGAGCTGTAACAAGATGGTCAGTAGAGAGCTGTAACAAGATGGTCAGTAGAGAGCTGTAACAAGATGGTCAGTAGAGAGCTGTAACAAGATGGTCAGTAGAGAGCTGTAACAAGATGGTCAGTAGAGAGCTGTAACAAGATGGTCAGTAGAGAGCTGTAACAAGATGGTCAGTAGAGAGCTGTAACAAGATGGTCAGTAGAGAGCTGTAACAAGATGGTCAGTAGAGAGCTGTAACAAGATGGTCAGTAGAGAGCTGTAACAAGATGGTCAGTAGAGAGCTGTAACAAGATGGTCAGTAGAGAGCTGTAACAAGATGGTCAGTAGAGAGCTGTAACAAGATGGTCAGTAGAGAGCTGTAACAAGATGGTCAGTAGAGAGCTGTAACAAGATGGTCAGTAGAGAGCTGTAACAAGATGGTCAGTAGAGAGCTGTAACAAGATGGTCAGTAGAGAGCTGTAACAAGATGGTCAGTAGAGAGCTGTAACAAGATGGTCAGTAGAGAGCTGTAACAAGATGGTCAGTAGAGAGCTGTAACAAGATGGTCAGTAGAGAGCTGTAACAAGATGGTCAGTAGAGAGCTGTAACAAGATGGTCAGTAGAGAGCTGTAACAAGATGGTCAGTAGAGAGCTGTAACAAGATGGTCAGTAGAGAGCTGTAACAAGATGGTCAGTAGAGAGCTGTAACAAGATGGTCAGTAGAGAGCTGTAACAAGATGGTCAGTAGAGAGCTGTAACAAGATGGTCAGTAGAGAGCTGTAACAAGATGGTCAGTAGAGAGCTGTAACAAGATGGTCAGTAGAGAGCTGTAACAAGATGGTCAGTAGAGAGCTGTAACAAGATGGTCAGTAGAGAGCTGTAACAAGATGGTCAGTAGAGAGCTGTAACAAGATGGTCAGTAGAGAGCTGTAACAAGATGGTCAGTAGAGAGCTGTAACAAGATGGTCAGTAGAGAGCTGTAACAAGATGGTCAGTAGAGAGCTGTAACAAGATGGTCAGTAGAGAGCTGTAACAAGATGGTCAGTAGAGAGCTGTAACAAGATGGTCAGTAGAGAGCTGTAACAAGATGGTCAGTAGAGAGCTGTAACAAGATGGTCAGTAGAGAGCTGTAACAAGATGGTCAGTAGAGAGCTGTAACAAGATGGTCAGTAGAGAGCTGTAACAAGATGGTCAGTAGAGAGCTGTAACAAGATGGTCAGTAGAGAGCTGTAACAAGATGGTCAGTAGAGAGCTGTAACAAGATGGTCAGTAGAGAGCTGTAACAAGATGGTCAGTAGAGAGCTGTAACAAGATGGTCAGTAGAGAGCTGTAACAAGATGGTCAGTAGAGAGCTGTAACAAGATGGTCAGTAGAGAGCTGTAACAAGATGGTCAGTAGAGAGCTGTAACAAGATGGTCAGTAGAGAGCTGTAACAAGATGGTCAGTAGAGAGCTGTAACAAGATGGTCAGTAGAGAGCTGTAACAAGATGGTCAGTAGAGAGCTGTAACAAGATGGTCAGTAGAGAGCTGTAACAAGATGGTCAGTAGAGAGCTGTAACAAGATGGTCAGTAGAGAGCTGTAACAAGATGGTCAGTAGAGAGCTGTAACAAGATGGTCAGTAGAGAGCTGTAACAAGATGGTCAGTAGAGAGCTGTAACAAGATGGTCAGTAGAGAGCTGTAACAAGATGGTCAGTAGAGAGCTGTAACAAGATGGTCAGTAGAGAGCTGTAACAAGATGGTCAGTAGAGAGCTGTAACAAGATGGTCAGTAGAGAGCTGTAACAAGATGGTCAGTAGAGAGCTGTAACAAGATGGTCAGTAGAGAGCTGTAACAAGATGGTCAGTAGAGAGCTGTAACAAGATGGTCAGTAGAGAGCTGTAACAAGATGGTCAGTAGAGAGCTGTAACAAGATGGTCAGTAGAGAGCTGTAACAAGATGGTCAGTAGAGAGCTGTAACAAGATGGTCAGTAGAGAGCTGTAACAAGATGGTCAGTAGAGAGCTGTAACAAGATGGTCAGTAGAGAGCTGTAACAAGATGGTCAGTAGAGAGCTGTAACAAGATGGTCAGTAGAGAGCTGTAACAAGATGGTCAGTAGAGAGCTGTAACAAGATGGTCAGTAGAGAGCTGTAACAAGATGGTCAGTAGAGAGCTGTAACAAGATGGTCAGTAGAGAGCTGTAACAAGATGGTCAGTAGAGAGCTGTAACAAGATGGTCAGTAGAGAGCTGTAACAAGATGGTCAGTAGAGAGCTGTAACAAGATGGTCAGTAGAGAGCTGTAACAAGATGGTCAGTAGAGAGCTGTAACAAGATGGTCAGTAGAGAGCTGTAACAAGATGGTCAGTAGAGAGCTGTAACAAGATGGTCAGTAGAGAGCTGTAACAAGATGGTCAGTAGAGAGCTGTAACAAGATGGTCAGTAGAGAGCTGTAACAAGATGGTCAGTAGAGAGCTGTAACAAGATGGTCAGTAGAGAGCTGTAACAAGATGGTCAGTAGAGAGCTGTAACAAGATGGTCAGTAGAGAGCTGTAACAAGATGGTCAGTAGAGAGCTGTAACAAGATGGTCAGTAGAGAGCTGTAACAAGATGGTCAGTAGAGAGCTGTAACAAGATGGTCAGTAGAGAGCTGTAACAAGATGGTCAGTAGAGAGCTGTAACAAGATGGTCAGTAGAGAGCTGTAACAAGATGGTCAGTAGAGAGCTGTAACAAGATGGTCAGTAGAGAGCTGTAACAAGATGGTCAGTAGAGAGCTGTAACAAGATGGTCAGTAGAGAGCTGTAACAAGATGGTCAGTAGAGAGCTGTAACAAGATGGTCAGTAGAGAGCTGTAACAAGATGGTCAGTAGAGAGCTGTAACAAGATGGTCAGTAGAGAGCTGTAACAAGATGGTCAGTAGAGAGCTGTAACAAGATGGTCAGTAGAGAGCTGTAACAAGATGGTCAGTAGAGAGCTGTAACAAGATGGTCAGTAGAGAGCTGTAACAAGATGGTCAGTAGAGAGCTGTAACAAGATGGTCAGTAGAGAGCTGTAACAAGATGGTCAGTAGAGAGCTGTAACAAGATGGTCAGTAGAGAGCTGTAACAAGATGGTCAGTAGAGAGCTGTAACAAGATGGTCAGTAGAGAGCTGTAACAAGATGGTCAGTAGAGAGCTGTAACAAGATGGTCAGTAGAGAGCTGTAACAAGATGGTCAGTAGAGAGCTGTAACAAGATGGTCAGTAGAGAGCTGTAACAAGATGGTCAGTAGAGAGCTGTAACAAGATGGTCAGTAGAGAGCTGTAACAAGATGGTCAGTAGAGAGCTGTAACAAGATGGTCAGTAGAGAGCTGTAACAAGATGGTCAGTAGAGAGCTGTAACAAGATGGTCAGTAGAGAGCTGTAACAAGATGGTCAGTAGAGAGCTGTAACAAGATGGTCAGTAGAGAGCTGTAACAAGATGGTCAGTAGAGAGCTGTAACAAGATGGTCAGTAGAGAGCTGTAACAAGATGGTCAGTAGAGAGCTGTAACAAGATGGTCAGTAGAGAGCTGTAACAAGATGGTCAGTAGAGAGCTGTAACAAGATGGTCAGTAGAGAGCTGTAACAAGATGGTCAGTAGAGAGCTGTAACAAGATGGTCANGTTATATTCACTTTTCGTGACGTGGGGAATATCGGGATAGTACCCAGGTTTGAGTCTAGTTATATTCACTTTTCGTGACGTGGGGAGTATCGGGATAGTACTCAGGTCTGAGTCTAGTTAGAGCTTTTGTCGTTGGTTCAAACTTAAAAATGAACTGAATCTTTTGTGTAGAGAATTCATAGCTAAACCAGTTTCGTATGAAAATATTGTTTTTAATTCCATGTTTAGTAAGAGAAAATATAAAAATATGTGCGCTATTTTCAACGATTTAACAAAAAAGATGAGAAAGCTACCAATTTCGATCTCCGGGTTGCCATATTCTTAATTTACACCCAAAACTCAACAAAATGACACCCCACATGATTTACCCCAGAAATGGTACGATTGTTTCCCCTAGCTGATAGAGTATCATTGTGAATTCTTACAACCCGTCCGGGATACCTACACCAATGAGTGGGGAAGTTAGGATTAGGGGGAAATGTACCCACATTTGTGTTGACACAGAGCTATGGGCCATCTAGGGAGTTTCGCCCCAGTGTTCGAGCCCCACCCACCCCCATCAGACCAGATGAGACTGTCGACACTCGTGCCTAGATCTAGGGGAGAATGCTAGTGTTGTCCTAGGTAGCGACGGTACCACATTGTAAGCTGGAGTGTTGGTTGATTGTGAGGGAGTCTATGTTATCGACCAGACTCTAGTTAGTGTGTTAGAGAGAGAGAGAGCCATAGCACCGTGGACCACGGAGACAGAGATGGCCGACTGGTGTAGGACGTTAGACTCACTCCACTCCTTCTGCCATCTAGACTTAGGTCACAGTTCTCATGGCATCGCCTCCTCTTCCGGTTCCTTGGGAGAACTCTTCACACCTCATTACGTCACATTACGTCACATTATGTCACATTACGTCACTTCTCTTCCGGCCGACAGGGGCTGAGTGTGTCGGGGACTATTATAAGTAACAGCCTCTCATTGGACACAGCTGTTTCCTCCAGGGGCTCCAGTGGCCACACTAGTCTCAGGATATCCAGGTGCCCGCAAGGTGCAGGAAGCACGAGGGGCAGCAGAGGAGAGGGGGAAGTGATAGTAACAAGACAGTCAGACAGTCAGACAGACAGACAGGACCAGCTGGTCCAATCAGCCTTCAGACGAGTGAAAGTTGGGTGAGAGTGAGGTACAGTCAACCACTTGACCTTTGAGCTGTGGGCCATCGTGACCTTCACTGGGTCACGGCTACGAGCAGGTCCAGGAGACAGCTGGGAGAACTAGGCATCTCTTAGTCAGGCACGCTATCCGTGCAACCCTACCAGCGAGTCACAACATTACTGTCCCTTGATATAATATTGTATCACAACCTTGGACGGCCGTTCACACGTCACTGTGTGAACCGCGAGTTCTCGGATACCGGGGTGGGTTCATGACTGAACATATATATACTGATTACATTACAATTATATGAAAACTAAACAAGTCATTAAATTAAACAAACAAACCAACAACTATAAAATACATAATAACTATTATTATTATGAAAATTGAAAAATGACTATTATTATTATTATTATTATTATTATTATTATTATTAGCACCGCGTCTTACTACCCGTTCGGGTTATACGCACTTACGCTAATGTGTAATGGTAGGGTGATTGTGAGATGAAATGAAGGACCTACAGCTTAACGTGGAATCCGAACCACGGTGTAGGCCTGGCATTCCTCACATTCACAAGATGTCTTGTCAGAGGTGAAGGAAGGGTTTGATAATCAGATAAATCTTTACCGGGACCGAGGATTGAACCCCAGCCGCCAGCATTGAAGAAGTCCGACACCTTACCCCTAGACCGCCAGGTCACCGCATAATAACTATTCAAATAATAAAAGTTACAAAAATATACACCATTAACAATGTTCACAATTACAGAAATCAATGTCTACGTCACGTGTCCACTTAACTCACCACTGGTTCCCGCACACGACCCACCCCCGGGCACGCTGGTCCACTCCCGGACACGCTGGTCCCCGCACACGACACACTGAGATGCCCCTACCCACTCCCGGGCACGCTGACCCACTCCTGGACACGCTGGTCCCCGCACACGACACACTGAGATGCCCCTACCCACTCCCGGGCACGCTGGCCCACTCCTGGACACGCTGGTCCCCGCACACGACACACTGAGATGACCCTACCCACTCCCGGGCACGCTGGCCCACTCCCGGACACGCTGGTCCACACAATTCCCTATCTACAACTCAGACTGGGGGCCTCTGGCTATGCCGACCGTGTATGTGTAGGGTCACAGTTGAGAGTCTGGAATCCTCTATTTCTAGAATAAAATGAACGAACCCAGACTCATCCAGACATGCGCCTTTCCCTCCCTCTGACCCCTCTAATCCCCCAGCCGAGCGAGACTGACACTGACTACCTCCTGGACAAGGAGGGAGATAGAGGGAACCAGGAGGTAGACAAGGAGGGAGATAGAGGGAACCAGGAGGTAGACAAGCAGGGAGATAGAGGGAACCAGGAGGTAGACAAGCAGGGAGATAGAGGGAACCAGGAGGTAGACAAGGAGGGAGATAGAGGGAACCAGGAGGTAGACAAGAAGGGAGATAGAGGGAACCAGGAGGTAGACAAGCAGGGAGATAGAGGGAACCAGGAGGTAGACAAGTAGGGAGATAGGTGGAACCAGGAGGTAGACAAGGAGGGAGATAGAGGGAACCAGGAGGTAGACAAGGAGGGAGATAGAGGGAACCAGGAGGTAGACAAGGAGGGAGATAGAGGGAACCAGGAGGTAGAAGCTATTAGTGGTGGTCCTCCCAGCACTATTTCAAAGTACCTCTATGAATACACATCATTCTGGAACAAATGTAATACAAGGACGTGTGGTAATGACGTCATCACTCGGTCTCGGTGAAACAGCTACTCGTACTTTCTCAAAGAAGAGGTGTAAACAATCCTCCACTTACTCTACACTAATTACATGACGAAACATGGGTACTTACATAACAGAAGGACAACCTGGGTTACAACTATCTTCAATGAAACCACCGGACCATTTGTTGAGTCAGGTCATGGTTTGTCCTGGTTGGTAATGAGGGACAGTGACAGTTTGGTCATGTCAATTATACTCGCGACTGACATGTCCACACCAACTGGCTGACTTTACAACAGTTCATGTGTGGTTATAGCTCGTGTTCACATTACAACAGTTCATGTGTGGTTATAGCTCGTGTTCACATTACAACAGTTC
>CABFVX010003244.1:60485-78004 GCA_902151425.1 Timema shepardi
CCCCCGAATCCAAAAAAGGGGTTTTTGACTTTCCGTCTGTCTGTCTGTCTGTACTTCCAACTAGAGCCTAAACTATTTTACCGATCAGGCTAAAACTTGGTATCTTGGGTTTTCATAGGGTTTCCCCGAGAGATTTTCAAAATTGGATATCTAACCCTAAAATTAAGGGTAGTTTACTGAAGGGCAAAAAGAAAAAAAGTCGATTTTATCAAAATTGGCTCTAGCGATTTTGATTAAATTTTATTTAGGTAGGTATCAAACAATCATGGGTAATTGTGGACAAATTGTCATATGGTGGTTTGTGAAGCACGATTAACGCTGGAACACTCTCTTTATTATTTAGTTGTACGTTTTGAATGTGTATAATAATTATAGTTTGTTATTTTTCCACCAGGGTGCGGTGGTGAGTTTAAAGACGACAGCGCCCCAAGCGGCTTTGTTCGTCAACACAGATGAAATGGGCCAGGAGGAACGTGAGTAATAATTAATTTTAAATTAACTTGTGTGTTTGTGGAGGATCAGTAAGAGTAAATTGCGAGTGCTCTGAGCATCGGTTTTCTGAAATTAAGAGGGCAGACCCAATTTCGGGCATTCAAAATAACGGATAATTTTTATATTATAGTTGTTGTGGTATAAAAACATTAATTCAGAAACACTCCCCTCCCCCTCCCCCACGCCCCCAACTTTTGTATTGATTTAAATGTATGAGTTACAGCATTTCAATAATATTAGAATTCTGAGTTCTCCATATTTTATTCCGTGTAGATACATAAATAATACCATATCGACTAAATGAAGGCGTCTTGGTCAAGCAAAGTTCTACGTGTCACATAAAACACATTATCAAGTGAGAAGGTAAGGGACGTTATACCTCACGGAGGTGTCAACCGAGAGAAAGATATGCCGGTCATTGTAGAGTAAACAAAAAATTTCCGATGTCATTTAAAACCATTGGATGGGATTATGGTTATATTCAATGTATTATTATTATTAACACGACTAGGTGTTATGTCTTTCGACTGGCTTGTCTCCTTGTACAAGTTAAGTCCTCCAGATTGTCCTATCAGCAGCTTCTTTCTTGTGTCCTAAAACTTAATCTGGTTTCCTTCTTTGAAGTCATCCATCAGTTTAACTCGGCATCTTCTTCCTTCTCATTATCACTTTGCCTTATATGACATCATTCAATGATACTTTTTTTATTTGACTCCTCCAGTTGGCCCTTCTTTGTGGAATCACCTGCACACTGTTCTACTTCATTTACTTTTCTGATAAATTCTTCATCAATATCCCTATTCACCCACTTTATCTTTTCTATTATTCTCCAACACCACATCTCAAAAATTTCTAAATATTTATTTTCCTTTATCCTTAGGGTCATGTTTCAGCTCCATACAAAGCATTGCGCCATATGTGGAACTTAACCGGTATATTAAAGTCAAGGTCCAGTTTGCAAGTCAGTAACATCTTCTTGTTGAAAGCAGCCTTGCTATTGTTCTCCAGTTTGCAAGTCAGTAACATTCTCTTCTTGTAGAAAGCAGTCTTGCTATTGTTATCCAGTTTGCTAGCCAGTAACATCCTCTTCTTGTTGAAAGCAGCCTTGCCATTGGTCTCCAGGTCCACGGGCTCAATCAGGTAGTGAAGTTTTCTCAGACCGTATTCCTGAGGTACTATTACTGCGATAATAGTGGTCCCCAAATCACTCTTCCCCCGCCTGATGATCTTGAACTATGTTTATAATAAGTGCCAGTATTTGCAGCCAGCTAGTGAATGTACAATACACTCCTGTGTGTTTATAATAAGTGCCAGTATTTTGCAAGCCAGCTAGTGAATGTACAATACACTCCTGTGTGTTTATGTCCAGAGCTCCGTCGCAGTCGTCAAGTGGACCAGACGGTGAAAACTATATTAGAATGGCTTCAGGGGAGGTACACCAGGAGAGCCACTGAGGGTGAGTACACAAGGAGAGCTGGGAGTGAGAATGATCTGGAAATGAATGCAATATTTATATTCAGTGCTACATTGCACATTATCTTGGAATCAATCAAATAAACTATACAAATTAAATAAATTAACAAAAGAGATATGGAATCAGTCGATAAATAAACTATTTCCTTACAGGATTTTGGAGATTTTAATTCAGTGTGTTAATTTAAACTCATTTAACATTTTATTTTCAAGCAGAAAATCTATTAAATCCGACTTAAATAGGCTATTTGTAATTCTTGCTACGCCTAATAACTTTTAAATCGGTCACTTGTCAGATAAGTAGGCTACGATGGCCACTGTCCCTGATTTTCCACCCATTTTTTTCCGCAATGCTTCTTGACTCATGGTCTAGAAGTTGTATGGTGAGTCGTATCTCAATAATTTTCTATCTACTTTAATATGTTTCCATTTTCTTTCTACTCTAACATTGGAATTGACTCTTAAAACTAGTATAATTAATAAACTAACCTAATTTGTACCAGATGCTGGTATGTGCACGTTGTCCCTGAAGTACTGTGGGTGGCTCATCGCCAGCTTATCGCATCCTCCGTTGATCTCCCACTCCTGAAACCGGACTGTCCGCCGTATATTCCTATTTCCTCCCTTTTCTTCTGCGGTCTTGCGCATATAATCGTTTCTCGAATTTCCCACATGTATTTAGGAAACATATTAGTCTGTAAGATCAAGAGCAACGAGTCCTTGTCCTCTTCCTTGCTCAGAATGACTACCTCACTCTGTTTCCAGATGTTTGGTACTCTACCTGGTACCCGGCACTCATTCGTGAGCGGGGGGATATTCTTGGCGATAAGTTCCACTGTCTGTCGTAGCACCTCGACCTTGACACCACCAGGTCCAGGAGTTTGGTTTCCTTTCACAACTTTGGACTCAGTTACTGATTCTGTTCTCTTGTCGTCTTTGTATTCTCCGGTCATCAACCGTCTTCTCTCTGTGTGTTCTTCGCATTCGTATTTCATGTCATCATCGGGGAGTAATACTTTCATGAGTAGTTCCGCAAAGTCCTCCCAGCAAGTGGTCATTGTGTTGTTTGGTTTCCACAATGTCGTTATTGATGCTGGGGGTCCAATATTTTCTGTTACTCTCCTCGTGGATTTGTAGAAAGTGTATCTTTCACATATTGCTCTCACAAAGCCTCCTTCACTGCTACTATACTACTTTCAAAGTTGTTTTTCTTCCTTCTGTATGCATTTATTATGACGAGCCTACTAGCTGAGCCTTGACATATTTGGTAAGCCTTCCTTGATTTTCTAGTATCTCCCCCAGACTCTGCGGCTAATAGTTCCATGGTCTGTTCGTTATTATTTTCTCCTTGAAATTATAGTTACACTCTTGCAAAGCCTGGGCGAACTGCTTCGCCTTTAGTTTTACATTGTCCGCATGTGAAACTGGTGTCAGCAACACCAATTCTTTCCTAAGTCTTGGCCAGTCTGAGTTTCCAATATTGTATTCTCGCTGCATACCTTCTGTTACTCGGTTTTCTTTCCTCTGTGGTCAGCTGAAAGCATATGAGGTTGTGATCACTTGTGGTTACATTTTCTGTAACTTTCCACTCTTGTATGAGGTCGCCAGCTGCGAGATTGCTTATGGTGGCCTCTGATCTCCCCACATATATTCTTGATTTGCTCACTATATCGAACTGCCTAGCATTGATTACCTCTTGAAGAGCTTTCACTATCTCGTCTGTTGTCGAGCTGTACCACATCGATGATTTCGTAATAACGTCGGCAAATTATACTGACAGTTTTCCCTGGAATGCATTATCAATTTTATCTATAATTGCTAGTTACGGTTGAATACTTTCTGAAAATCTGAAATATATGTTCATCAATATACATCTCCCTGGTCTAGATCTGCGTTACAAACATGTTTTAATATTTTTGCTAAACTAGTGTATTTTCCTGGCTGTTGTATTTTGGATAAATATTTTATAGCACTCACTGATACTATGATGTCACTCACACAATATCCTCTTGTTTCAAGTTGAGACACTGGTGCTATGATGGCACTCACACAATGTCATCTTGTTTCAGTTTTAAAATGTGTCAGCCCTTAGTTATATATTTGTGTAAAAGGAGAATTAAAAACTACTTATAAAATCCACATTCAGTACAAAACCTGGACTAGGACCCAACAACTAGTTTAAATGAACCTCACGTTTAATCTTCGTTCCCACTGATTCATTTATAAAACCAATTTGCAGAACCATAAACTTTACACTTCTTTATTACATTACATTGTTTCTGGAACACATTGAATGTATTGATAGCTTAAAATTTGCCTGGACTGTCACAAGTAGATAAGTTTTAGTGCCAAAAACAATCTTAAATAGCCTGGCTTTCCTGCTTATTTATTTAGTTCATTTAACTTTTACAGGCCCAAGAGATAAACCAATCCAAGCCAATGCATTTATAAACGTTAATCATTTAAAAACTAACAACTGTCCCAAAACTAATCTAGTTCTTACTACAAAAAATAGTTAGGTAACGTTTTCTCTTTATACTATTAGATGTTAGCTAGAGACAATCATCTGGATATAATTTATACCCAATTGAACCTGTCCATGTTCTCAGATAACAGAAGAAGTTTGGTCAGCCATCCAGAGGCTGCAGCTTCACAACCTTCCAGACAATATCTACCTGTCCCCAGCCCTTCGACAGAGCGACCTAGGCCATTCCAACCAAACCCCACCACCTACATCCCACCACCCACCTCCTCCAGACCAGGCTACCCCTACCAGCCCTCTCCTCAACCAACCTTCAACGAGCCGTCCTCATCTCAACCTTCCAGACCTTCCTATCCTCAACCAGATGTTTCTACACCCTCTCCTCCAGGCTACCCCTACCAGCCATCTCCTCAGCCAATCTTCAAACGAGCCGTCCTCATCTCAACCCTCCAGACCTTCCTATCCTCAACCTTCCAGACCTTCCTATCCTCAACCAGATGTTCCTACACCCTCTCCTCCAGGCTACCCCTACCAGCCATCTCCTCAGCCAATCTTCAACGAGCCGTCCTCACCTCAACCTTCCAGACCTTCCTATCCTCAACCAGATGTTCCTACACCCTCTCCTCCAGGCTACCCCTACCAGCCCTCCCCTCAACCATCGTTTCCTGATCTGCCCTCTTCCTCCCAACCCCCTCAATCCTCGTACCCTCAACCAAGTCTGCCCTCGAGTCTGCAACCCCCTGGGTACGAGAGGCCAAACAAGCCAAGTCCTGCCTTTTCCACAGACAGCGCTTCTGAGTCAGACTCCGCCGTTGTGACTGATGAAGAACAGCAGCAAGGAGTACTCGACTCCACAGGAGGAGGTAATGTTCCGACCAGGCTCTTCACTGATGATTATGCTGTTGTAAATTACCATGGTTGCTGACGTAAAGGCGTAATATATCTTAAAAACTCTTGTTTTTTGATGGCAATGCTGTCTAAAATGATAATGATGATATCTCGTGCTAAACGTCAATATATATAATCTCATTTGTAATGATGATAAATGTCCAACTTCCAATCTTATAACAAAATACAATCAAACTTCGTTTAGCGATTGAATCTATTAAAAGTGAATTGTTCAATGGCCTCTCATGAGGTAACAGTGATTCAATTACTGTGGATGGATCCATTAGACACTTCTGTATACATACTTTGTCCAATCCGAGAGCTCTAAAGTGGTGTGAAAGGTCTTTAGCCAATCGGTGACGCTTTCCTATTTGTGTAGATAGTTTTGGGTGATATTGAGAGAGTGTGATATCTGCAAAGGTTTAAATAGTCACTTGGCATAGTGGGGTAGAAGGTAGACTAAATGTATCCCCGTGTGCATGGACGCACAGTGGGAAACGATTTAGGAAAACAATCCTCATTATGGCCAACAGAGATCTACCCTTGTTTTCTTACCGTTGGGGATCCAATCTAATGCGACTTTTGACTCTGGATGTTTGTGAGAATAAACAGCTCTCGGGTTTCTCAGGACCTTTTCAACTTTATTTGGAGAAAATGTATCTACAATTACCTCAAGAAACGCTAATATAAATTTTAAAAAAACGTATCTTTACAACAGCTATGTTTGTAAAATCCCAGAGAATGATAGTATATCCAGCAACAATGATAATTAAAGCTTATTGTAAATAAAGATTCATAAGAAAATCAACCAGATCTCTTGACAAGGTAAGTTCTTTCATTATCTTGTTTTAATATGTTTTGGGCTTCAAATGAGTATTTTCCATCACATTGTAGTCATCGTTGTAACGCATTCACGCTAAGCTACTGTTGCAGATGTTGGTGGCTACAATAACAGCACGAAGTGTTGGATTAAAACTTAATTTATTGGGAACATGCTAAGAAAACTAAACACAACAGAGAACTGGTAACAAAATGGTGGGCAGACATCATAGTGGCATCATAAATAACAAGAAAAATATATAAAAGCCTACAGATACTGAGCACACAAATAAACAAAATAAATTCACCATTCAAGAAAACTCGGTTACCAACTTTGCACACGGTCGTTTTAAAACTTGACGGGGTGAAGGCTACTAAGGAGGTCGGCAAGATGAACCCTCGATGGGGTGCACCGCAGCTCCATGCCCCCAATTTAGATTCGCTCCCAAACGTATTGGGGCGGATGTCTATATGCTTGCTTGTTACGCTTAGGGTACTCCAGATTATTCACGAGTTTGATGACATTTTGATTCTCAACAAAGATCACCGTAGTTACTTAGGCTTTTTTCAAAGATGTCTATGAACATAGCCACACAGCTTCTTTAGATACTGCTGAGATCACCATAGGGGTAGTCGAGAGGGCGACTCTACAAGTAAAAGGACTATCCGAGATCTTGAATATGTAACCCGTTTTATATAGGCTTTGTATCGAGGTCTCTGGCATAATCAGAGTCAAAATATACCTCAATCGTAATTGGGTCTTCGGACTTTCTATACTTGATTCCATAGTTGGCTGTAGCTTTGAGATATTCAATAAAATTCTTGACACTCTTCCAGTGGTTTCTGTCTAAGCTGCTACAATATTCTCTGACTTAGCCCACTGCAAATGCCATATCAGGGCGACGGACCGTGTGGATAGATATTAACGCGCCAACTACTTATCTGTATAGTACATGCTTCATTGATTATTTTCTGCTGCGGCGAATACTGGAATCTGCAGACACACAACAAGGATTATCGTCCCGGAGAATGACTCTCTTGGCAATCTGGTGAATGTAGGTTGATTGTCCGATGAAGAGTGTGCCATCTTCTCTCTGCGCCCCTACAAATAATTCTACTTATGATGTCATGATCTCAAAACCCGTATGCAACTCATCAGTTTTAACATTGCATGTAGTGGCGTGCGGTGACTTTTCTCAAACAGGACTAGTTTCGAAGACACCTTTCCTTATGGGGCTAAAGTGGAATTCCCGTATAATGTACAATATGTAGATTATAAAATACACTTTTACAAGTCATAGGTTACGCAATTTTGCTCTCTTCAACCGATTCATAATATTTAGGCATAGAATAAACAAACAAACACAGAAATAAAGATATAAATTAAACAAAAACAAGAATAAAAAAACAAGTAAATATAAAATATAATAGTGTAATCTTGCCCATATGTGTATATTAGTTCGATACCTCTGTCATCTTTCTGAATGAGTTGGTCGATAACACCGTCTTAGAATGATTTCTGACTCCCCCTACTCTGGATACTCTCGTGTTTAGAAAGTATATAGTGTATAGCCTTTCATTGTAGTCCTAGAAGAAATGTCTGATAGAATAATTGTAGTCGATCCCCGTCTTTTAGTTGTACCCTTTTAGACACAAACGGACTTTGTAGCTCCCGATTTTACCCGAAGCATTTGTTTTTAATTTTAAATACACATTTTGAGCTTGGGGACTTATTTCCTTCAGGTGTTTATACTATTGTCCTTATGTCGTTCTGATCGTCAACTTCCTCTCTTATGGCAGTTTCCTACTTGAGCATTGTCCAGGCGCGTCAGTACAGGTATTAGGAGTATCCTCCTCAACACATAGAAGATGCTCAGTGAATTGAAGACGCTACGAGCTCTGAGGATAAGGGTAGACGTTTTAGGCGATTCACAGCCACGAAGAATTTATTCCTTAGGTTCAGGCTCCAGAGATGTCTTATTAGTTTCGTCGTCTTCTCGGCCCTCAGCTGCAGATTCTTCTTCTTGAATATCACAGTCAATTAGCATGTACACGGAGTGAACAGGTTTTTGAAAGACGTCTCGTCTTTATTGATTAAACAAAACATTTCTTGCTATTTTTATTTTCTTAGTGTCATTATTGTACAGCCTGCAGATGATAGTACAGCAAGTATCATATTCTTGGACTTGTTTCTTCCGTTTTGCACCAGCATGTAGGCTTCACATCCAAACGTCCTTACGTGTGACGTCAGTGGCATTTTGCCATTCCAGATTTCTAGGGGTGTGGTGTGTTTGTACTTGAAACTGAACACTTATTATTTGGGGTAAGAGAGGAGCGTGAAACACAAACGGAATGGTTCTTTATTTAGTGTCAATGCAGTCGACTAAAACACGTCTCTCCGCCCGGTGACCAGCTGGGCGCTGCATTGACCCGCCATCTGTCTAGACACTAGCTGGGGAGCGAGTCCTGTCAGACAGTGTAAGCGAGTTGGTGGACGAGATATGCACCGCCGTAGCCAGGACAAATTTTCAGGGGGGTTCAAGGGGGCACAGCTTATCAACTGTCACAAGCAAATAAGAATTTCAAATATTAAACTACTCTAGGATTTATCTGGAGTTTAATGGCAGAGATTAAATACTGAAGTGCTAACAATTTGTTTAGCATTTAGAGACTTACATAGCCCCGTCTCTCTCAAAGTTTGAAAATTTATATCGAGCACTTTTTAAATAGTGACATATATGGTTGCAAATATACCAGTAGTGGGTGAGCCTTGCTCTATTAGAATAGTTTTTCCTCTCGAATGAATAAGGAACCCCCCCCCCTTTCTAGATGTATTTCATTCCCATCTTATATGTTCGAACATAATACGTTTAAAATGATCTGAGGTAATACCACTCCCAGTAGATTCTAGAGAAGTAAATTATCCAAAATTATTCTAATAGCGGTGTCCAATTGACAAACGTTTGCCGGTAAAGAAGGTCCTCAGGAATTCCCCAGCGGTTCCGACAACCCTGCTTACAGCCACATTCACACAGAAGACACTTTTTGGCAGTTACAATGTTCACCTAATGAACACAATCACAGACTATTTAAAATGGACATAAACATTATAATGGTGACGACACGCGATATGCTTGTATTTTATTGTAGAGCGCGCTCTCGAGACAGTGTTCAGTCTGGGAATATTACATTCTGACATATGCCTCGTTCTGGGAATATTACATTCTGACATATGCCTCGTTCTGGGAATATTACATTTTGACATATGCCTCGTTCTGGGAATATTACATTCTGACATATGCCTCGTTCTGGGAATATTACATTCTGACATATGCCTCGTTCTGGGAATATTACATTCTGACATATGCCTCGTTCTGGGAATATTACATTCTGACATATGCCTCGTTCTGGGAATATTACATTCTGACATATGCCTCGTTGCACAGATAAATAGCTCGTGAAAAGTTTTGGCAATGATCCTCTTTGGGTTGGAAAAAAGGAATTTCGAATCAAATGAAGGATTTTACGTATAAATTAAAGATTAAAGTTTGATCCATATGACAATGGTTTTTATTGAACGGATTTAAATTATTGTTAAAGCAGGTTCGACGGCGCGTGTTATTTTCTTTTAGTGGGGCCAGGTCAAAGCTTACCAGTAATTTTTTTTCTCACCACGTGTTAACATATTAAATTAAATTCAATTACGTTTTCTTATTTAAAACAATCATAATTGTCCTCGTAACAGTCGTTATGTCACTCGCTACTCACAACATCCAATGTTTATACAAACAGGCCTTCCAGTTGAGGCCGGTTGTGACATAATACACCACGTGATGACATCACTTGTCACAAGCTGGGTCCGTCTGTCTCTTAACGACAGCTCATGAGTACCACAGTATTTTAGGCTCTTGTTAACCACAATTGTTTACCAAACCAGACATTAGGACAAGTACTATTTTCCTTGCCATCCACCCGCAAAAATGTAAAATCACTAGGATGAGGTGCTCCCAACAGTTTAATTTCAAGTTTTTATTGTAGTTTTAATAATAAAAACGAAGTTTTTTGAAATAAAGAATTTACTTTATTAATTTTAATAAATCACTCTCACTCATCATCTTACTTAGTGATTCTTAATACACACTAAATAAACAAACTAAAAGAAAATATAGACCATCTATATCAAATTGTGGGCACTCTTGAATGGCCCCATAAGTTACTGTTTGCTTGGAGTTGAATGACCTTGAGAGATATCTCTCCCACTGGATGACGCGGCTTGTCTGAGAGGGGCTGACGATTGACTGTATAGTTCACCGTGTGTAGAGAATGGCTGTAAAGCTCTATGGCTATCTCTTTTCATCACCTTAGTTAGAATCGCTGATGAGTCTCCGTTCAAACAACTTTCCAGGCGGTCTGATACATCTGTCCAGACAATCACAAGGCTGAGGATTATGATTGGAGAGAACATCGCACCAAATAAATACATTTTGTGACGTCAGCAGAGGGTAGGTCAGGGTAACAACACTCTGGAACTAGCCAGAGACAGAAGCGATCAAACCAGGGAAGTGTCAGGACATGCGTGGCACGTAGTGATTATGTTACGTCGCTATAATTTGATACTAAAATAAACTCAAAGCATAAATTAACCTAATTCTACGCTTTAAAAAAAATTAGCTTATCACTTTGTACGTGGGCAATGCAGTTCCAATCTGCGCACGTAGTCACGTAATAGGTAGTACAGGTAGGGAGGGAAGCGCGCTTATCACAATAGTATCCAGTCTCGGGGGGACGTAACATGGTGCACTACTTCATATTAATGTACAAAATAAAAAGAAATCATTTTTTGTGTGTTCAGAAAGTGTCGGTGGGTCCGCGCCCTGTGGCCCCTGGTTCGAAAGTTCCCTGGAAGGTAAATGTTGGGTCACTACTATCCGATGTATGTTGCAGGAGGTGAAGAGAGTGAAGGACATCCTCCTCACATTCACGAGATAGACGTGCAGTGCGCTAAGGACCAGATGACCATCAATCTGGAGTTCAACACCCCTTTCGATGGCGTCATCTACTCCAAGGTACACCAACAAGGTGTTGTTTGAATGGCTATTGTTGTTCTTGGACAGTGTGCTCAAAAGCGTGATATGGAATTAACTATTATTTATAAGACAATAATGTGACCAACAAGGAATTGAAGTTTGCCAAATGATTGCAAGAGTAATTTTGCTGCAGGGTTTCTACAGCCAACCGGCTTGTCGCTACGTACAGCCAGGAAGTGGTCAGAGCAAGTACTCCTTCACAGTGCGGCTCGACTCTTGTGGAACACAGTTCATCGAGAGGTTCAAGGAAGAGGGTCAGGCATACCTGGAGAACGTACTGGTGCTGCAGAACGAGCCAGGGATACAGGAGGTAACAGTAGTCTAGACAGGATACAGGAGGTAACAGTAGTCTAGACAGGATACAAGAGGTAACAGTAGTCTAGACAGGATACAAGAGGTAACAGTAGTCTAGACAGGGCCAGGGATACAAGAGGTAACAGTAGTCTAGACAGGATACAAGAGGTAACAGTAGTCTAGACAGGTAATGTGCTCTTGCCTAGGTCTGGGACACGGTACGCAGAGTGAGGTGTCTCTGGGAGGGAAGTCTGAACAAGGCGCTCTCAGTCGCTCTCAGTGTTGGAATGTTGAGGGAAGAAGCGGTCACGTTCAGCGGAGATACTGCACTGGCTCGACTAGATATACAGGTGAGATACAGGAGATATACAGGTGAGCTACAGGAGATATACAGGTGAGCTACAGGAGATATACAGGTGAGATACAAGATGTTTTTATAATAACCAAACATCCGAGCTTTAAGACTGTAGCAGCTTCACCAGTGGTCAAATGGTTTCAGACGTCTCTCTCGCTAGATCTGGGTTAGTATCCTGGTTTGGTGTACTGAGGGTGATTTTCCCTTAATGGTTTTCCACTCTCCTTCCATAACAAGGTTGTACATTTCCTCAGAATTTTACCTTCCTCATGAACATATCCGGATAGATATGAAATGGAGTTGGTGGATGGTTAATTGAACTACTAAATTTGTTATTTAAACTACATCAGTAACATCAAGTTCTCTCAAACAGGCTAGTTACTGTGAGAATGCTGTTGCAGTTATTATAACGTCCCCTCCTTGTCGTGTTTCTCCAGACTCGAGCACGAGCAGTAGATAGTTCGGGCCGCATCACTCTCGGCTGTATTTTATCAAGCTATGTCAACACTAAGACAGGAATATCGACCTCGAACTCCATTGCTGCCGGTCTCGGGATGTGAAGCCAGGAAGAATCTGTGACGTGACTTCGGCTGTGGTTCTTGAAGAACTTCATCGTGGAGAACACAATCTCACATGTATGTGCTACCAAACATTGAGGTCCTTTTCTGTCCAAAACCTCGCAGCTTTTGAAATAACCTGAGAGCAGTTTAAAGAAATCCGACCCCTTTTCTTCTCTGGTCTGTAGGAATGAATCAGCTTGCAAATCATACCAGTTCATTCGTTGCCAGCTTGTTGTTTTTCAATGTCAGCACCAAGAGGATCTGTCAACAGCAAACTGCTACTTTTTAATATTTGAAATTCTTTGAATTTCGTGTTGAGCTCATCTATTATCTCTGGTATATTTGCACCAAATCCTGAAAAATCAAGCATCTCATCATATTCAAACTGTTCTGATAGTTCCCGACCGCTTGAAAAATGTTCCATGTCATTTTTTTTCCAAAGAAAAATTGAAAATTCCTAGTTTATTACAAAATCCATTTATTTTCCCCATTAAATTTGACACCAACTTGTTTCCCCTGGTGATTCAGGTTGAGTTCGCTAAGACGAGTGAGTGGTGATGCCCGTGAGAAAACACAGTTGTTTCAGGAATTCCGAGATTTGTAGCTCTCCTTCCAATGGTGTAGTATCCGATGAAACAAACTGATAGAGGAATGCAGGAATTTCTTTTCTTATCCCAAAGAATCGCTCGAGACATTTTCCTGAACTCAGCCACCTCACGTGTGTGTAAACAAGCAAGTCCTCTCATTCTGCCTTCATATCCTCCTAACACTGCTATGTTCCCACCTCATACCATGGCTACAAGTTTAAAAACTTGATTTTGTTTCAATGAATTACCACACAAAGCTTCTTGGAGAGTAGCTCAACGAATTGTCGGACATGTCACTCCACTCTCCTTAAGTCACCCAATCAATCCAGATTTCCCCCCGCCATTGTTGGTGCACCCTCTGTCACAATTACTCAACATTTATCGAAACCCCCGATTTTGTCAACTGTATTCTTCACGGCTTCGTAGATGTCCTTTATTTTGTGGTTCCATGAAGAGCACATTTCTCAAATAATTCCTCTTTTGTGGAAAAATATTCGTGAGTAAAACGTATATATGTCAATAGCTGACTGGTATCTGTTTGAGCAGTACTTTCGTCAAGACAAAGTGAGAAATGGGTTCTTCTTCATCCAAGCTAAACAATTACTTTCTACTTGCTGACCAACCATTCTTTGTACAGTTTGGTTGGAAAGCGGCACTGATTCAAATTTCTCAGTTACGTTCTTGCCATTTCAACAGCATATTTTGTTTACTATTCTGCCATCAGTAAAAGCTTTCTTTGCTCTGACAAGTTCAAGATAAACAACCTAAGAAGCCACAAAGCCGATGTTTGGGTTTGTGATATTTGCTAAATACACCTGTTTGCTGTTTCAGTTGCTCCCTTAAATCCGCAATCAAGACATTTCGAGATTCTCTTTCATATGATTTATATTTTCTTCATGCATTGTTTAGTAATGTCTCTTCACAGTATATTCCTCAGGCACTGGTACGATATTCACCAAACACTTCCCCTTCTGGTCGGGGTTTGTAACTAAACAACGTCCCTTGCACTCTCATTCTTGAAATACTCTTTCTGACATTCACCACACAATGGAACAATAACCATAGACTGACATCTCGTGAGACGTGGTGCTGGGGCTCGCTTGGAAATAACAGCAGCGACTGACTGGAAACCAACTGGGCGAGTCTATCAGAGGAGTGGGCGAGTCTATCAGAGGAGTGGGCGAGTCTATCAGAGGAGTGGGCGAGTCTATCAGAGGAGTGGGCGAGTCTATCGGGGGAGTGGGCGAGTCTATCAGGGGAGTGGGCGAGTCTATCAGAGGAGTGGGCGAGTCTATCAGAGGAGTAGAAGTAAATAGGTTGGGCGAGTCTACTTAATTAATTACAAGGGGGGAAGGAAATACGACTCATGCGGATACTAAAGTTATTATAAAAATAGAGTGCAACTAAGTTTATTACTGAATGAATATTATTTGAAGCTTTCATGGATATTTTCTACGCAAGTTAAAACTTTCAGTTTCTTGGCTAAAAACATCAATTTTACTACAGTAACATTACTTTTCAAAGTAAGTTCGCGGGCCACCATTTGGAAACCCCTGATATATTTAATGAAATGATATGGTCGGAAGTTGACATTTGTTTGTGATGTGACTGTAGATGGGCCGCGGCCCATTTGCCCCAGCAGCCAATGGACTGGTCAAGATTGGTGAGACGATGACTCTTGTGGTCTCCGTGGAAGGAGATCCAGGGTTCGATATCCAAGTGAGTACTCATCACAACGATAGTAAGAGATTATTTAATACATCATCGTAGCTTAACATTTTGTAGTGAAATTATTAAAATTCACTTTGATTGCAAATGTTTCACTAATTGAAGGTTTTACTTAAAGTAAAATATACTGATGCAACTTGTATGATCTTATTGTCAGGTGCGAGATTGTGTCGCCCGAGACTCCACCTCCACCAATCTGGTCCAGCTGACTGACGAGAGAGGCTGCGTCATCAAGAAGAAACTGTTTGGTGCTTTCCAGAAGACAAGAGAGACTGGCAGCGCCCAAACCTCCATCATCGCGTATGCTTTCTTCCAGGTAACCACGTGACCCTGAGTACCATCATGTCAGTAAACCTTTTTGAATTCTAAGTGAATCCGAATCCAATATTAGATTTTTTTTAAAAGTTGAATCATAGTCAAATATATTTATTTTTGTTATTGTTTTATGCCTAAAGAAATGTTGTACTGCCGTTATTGTTGTAGCTTGGAGCACTAACATCACTTATAAATGTTGTAGCTTGGAGCACTAACATCACTTATAGATAACAATTCTTAATGGCACTAATAACTTCTTTTCGTCACTAGTCTGATCCCTTGTACAAGTCAGCAACTTGTCAAGAGAAGAAGCTCCCCTGGCATTTCAGGGTTCGGCAAACCCTTCTCTGATGGCGCCTCTAACCCATCATGGATGTGTCCTTTGAGGGTAGCCACGCACAATACATGCGTAGCGGGCAATTTAGGGACAAATGACTTCATGCCTGCCATTAACCCTGTCATCAACGGACAGTTGGGAAACCCTGGCCAGACCTCTATCGGTGGAAGTAGTTGACTCCTCCTTCCGTGAGTAATGGACTCTCATGTAGGGGCGTTAAGCCCTCGGAGGAGGTCAGACTCCTCCTTCCGTGAGTAATGGACTCTCATGTAGGGGCGTTAAACCCTCGGAGGAGGTCAGACTCCTCCTTCCGTGAGTAATGGACTCTCATGTAGGGGCGTTAAATCCTCGGAGGAGGTCAGACTCCTATCCACAGGAATCACTCCAAAACGCTTTCAGCCCGAATCGCTCAGTGGCTACCTCGTGGAAGTGGACTGACCAGCTTTCCCGCAAGCTATTGGCTACTGACTGACCAGCTTTCCCGCAAGCTATTGGCTACTGACTGAACAGCTTTCCCGCAAGCTATTGGCTACTGACTGAACAGCTTTCCCGCAAGCTATTGGCTACTGACTGACCAGCTTTCCCGCAAGCTATTGGCTACTGACTGAACAGCTTTCCCGCAAGCTATTGGCTACTGACTGAACAGCTTTCCCGCAAGCTATTGGCTACTGACTGAACAGCTTTCCCGCAAGCTATTGGCTACTAACTAACCCCCCCCCCCTTTTACACTCAGAAATAATGGCCAAAGAGGTAACAAGATAGTTTTTATTTAAATAACAAAACATATACAACTCGATGATACGAGTGAGACAGCTTAAATGTGTAAGGTGGCATCAGAGTTCGTACGAAGCATGATATTTATTTAAAATGAACATTCTAGAGAAAAGACTCGATTTAATGAGCATACACAGGTTTATGAAATTTAGAAATAGTTATAGCCGAAGCAAACATACGTTGTGTTCAAGTAACCTTGCGTGCTGCTAGTTCCCTGGACTACATCGCATCAGTCACAAAATTAGATAACTAATATATACAAATTTAAAAAATGTCTACTCTCGCCCATAAATGACGGCTCAAAACATTCAATACAACAAATCCTAGATTGACCTTACAAACCATCTCTATCTATTTATCTTAAACCAGTCACGATTCAATATACCACCAAAATCAAACAGTATCGCACGCATTCTATTTTGATACGAATAGTTAGTTAATAAAGAATAAGCTTCTAAAATATATATAACATAATCAAAGTGCCCTTTTTGGCAGCTTCTAATTTGCTTAAAATAGATAGGTACATATCTTCATCATATTATCGGCCTCATAAATATGAACAGGACACAATATGTTATCAATCACAAAAATGTGAAAATTTAATAATAATGCCGCCAAGGGGCTGGCACACAAATTTAACTTGTGATCCAAAGATGTTAAAGAAACACAGGCCAAGTGGCTGTAAGTTTAACTATCTAAAGTTTTGAGTTCAATGACAGAATATTAACTCGTTACTGGCCCTTCTTTTCATCTGGAGGCGGCCGACAAACCAAAGGATGAACAAACGATTAAATAGTATTTAACACCTTCAGATGGTCTCAAGCCTAGCTACGTGCAACTTAGATCAGGTACAACATTTACCAAAGCAATTACTGTAAAGGTATCTCGCCGTCTTGCGGCCCAATCTCAAACTAACAGTCGATAAACTCTAAATTGTAGCAACAATATTAAATAATCTATTAACAAATAAGAATATGATTAAACTCTACATTATAGCAAAATATGAGGAACCAACTAATAACGCTATCTGTTAACAAACGGCCAAACTGTCGATACAAAAAGGGTTTGAAAAAGATCCATGATGCGGATATGCAGAAATTACGTGAAAACTTTGAGACAAATATCCCCAATGGAATGTATAGTTTCAAAGTTAAAAATACGGTTTTACTCTAACCGTGTGGAAGACTTAAGCTTTACCATGGTCCTAAGACTAAAAAAAAAAAAAAAACCATAATACAAGAAACTTAATAATAAAAAAAAGAATTTAAAATTTAACAGGTTCCCAAAAAAAAATTTTTAAAAAAGAAAAAATAAATAAACCAAAAAGG
>CABFVX010003244.1:78124-90687 GCA_902151425.1 Timema shepardi
GGGGGGGGGGGGGGGGGGGGGGGAGAGATTGTTAACAGTGACGAGGAAAAAACTATTGGCCTCAGTTCTGTCATGTATTATACATTTCTGGGGGTTGTCGCAGAGCCGTAGTCTTTATGAGACGAGTCAACTCGGGTTAGGGTCGTGAGTGATGTAACCTCAATTGTTTAGGTCTTTGTAACAATGTTACATAACCACTTGATGTGTGGCTAGTAAGGGTGGTCTCATATTCACTCCTACCCTCTCTCATATTCACTCCTATACAGATACCTTGACAGAGATTTAGCCACATCTTGGGGTAAACCCTCCTAACGTTGTCCAGGAGCTGCCAATAGGAAGAGCTTTCTCAGGATTACTGGACCAGGAATATTCCCCAGAGAGGATAAACATCTTGTCCTGTCTGGACAGTCCCACTAAGAGGTACTCTGTCTGGATTACTGGACCAGGAATATTCCCCAAACAGAGAAGATAAACATCTTGTCCTGTCAGGACAGTCCCATTAGGAGGTACTCTGTCAGGATTACTGGACCAGGAATATCCCCCAGAGAGGAGAAACATCTTGTCCTGTCAAGACAGTCCCACTAAGAGGTACTCTGTCAGGATTACTGGACCAGGAATATTCCCCAAACAGAGAAGATAAACATCTTGTCCTGTCAGGACAGTCCCATTAGGAGGTACTCTGTCAGGATTACTGGACCAGGAATATCCCCCAGAGAGGATAAACATCTTGTCCTGTCAGGACAGTCCCACTAAGAGGTTCTCTGTCAGGATTACTGGACCAGGAATATCCCCCAGAGAGGAGAAACATCTTGTCCTGACAGGACAGTCCCACTAAGAGGTACTCTGTCAGGATTACTGGACCAGGAATATCCCCCAGAGAGGATAAACATCTTGTCCTGTCAGGACAATCCCACTAAGAGGTACTCTGTCAGGATTACTGGACCAGGAATATCCCCCAGAGAGGATAAACATCTTGTCCTGTCACGACAGTCCCACGAGGGCGAGCACATTTCAAACCCAATAATCTTCCAACCCTGGTCCTGTGCTACCTCCATCTGTGAATGACAGTAATTAAAATATAAAGTGATTATTTCACTTGTCAATATTTTAAAAGACGAAGTTTCGTAATCGAAGCGAGAATTGTTTCCAAAATCAATTCGAAGTTTTGAAGCTTTGCACATCCATTGTGTTAAAGCTTTTCAATATTTCTAAATGGTTATTTCTGGTTTTATTTTCAGGCATTCAAATTCCCGGATATTATGGACCTGACAATCGACTGCAATGTGGAGCTTTGTAAGACCGACTGTGAGATCTGTCCGGATCCAAACCAGGTGAAAAAACTTCTCATTCCTAAACATTATAAACAAAGGCTACATTCATCGGCCAGAGAGCGAAAGTTGCTTGTCAAGGGCTCACGTTTAGACAATAACACGTGACACGAACAGTTCATTGTCCACGAGATTGTCCAAGTCCATGTTGGTTTTATTTGCAGAGCTTGGACCCTGTGGCAAGAAGAAAGCGAGATTTGTGGATGCCAAGTAACGACACTCTTGGCGAGCCTATGAGGATAGTGAAGACATTTAGAGTGGTCTCTGCGGAGGACTTGGTGAGCCCCGGACTGGCTGCTGTGATCAACGTTGACTCGGGTCAGTAAACCAGTCATCACAATCTGGTTTATAAAGCAGTTGTGTTCATGGTACGGAAATTCTAGATCCGTGATTGTCGAGTTTGAGGAAAACTAAAATTATAATAAAATAATTGTGTAATACAAGCCTGGAGCTTGTATTGAGTGGTACATTAAGGATTCCCATAGGCTGTGATGCTGATTCTCTCCCACAAGAGACATCGAGCCTTTAAGTCAGGAACTTGACGCTACAGTTGTGAGTGGTACAGCCAAATGTACAGTCGATACAGCCACAAACAGCCTCACACTATTCTATTCTGTTCCTTCTCTAAGATTTATTTATGAACTTGTTTCTGGACTTTTGACCATCTAAAAAAATAAAAAATTGGTGCCGCACAAAAAATGAAGCAGGCAACGACTAGTACTTAGTGGATGTAAACATCAACATGTCGTTCTTAGTGTATGTTAACATCAACATGTTGTTCTTAGTGTATGTTAACATCAACATGTTGTTCTTAGTGTATGTTAACATCAACATGTTGTTCTTAGTGTATGTTAACATCAACATGTTGTTCTTAGTGGATGTTAACATCAACATGTTGTTCTTAGTGGATGTAAACATCAACATGTTGTTCTTAGTGTATGTTAACATCAACATGTTGTTCTTAGTGTATGTTAACATCAACATGTTGTTCTTAGTGTATGTTAACATCAACATGTTGTTCTTAGTGTATGTTAACATCAACATGTTGTTCTTAGTGTATGTTAACATCAACATGTTGTTCTTAGTGTATGTTAACATCAACATGTTGTTCTTAGTGTATGTTAACATCAACATGTTGTTCTTAGTGTATGTTAACATCAACATGTTGTTCTTAGTGTATGTTAACATCAACATGTTGTTCTTAGTGTATGTTAACATCAACATGTTGTTCTTAGTGTATGTTAACATCAACATGTTGTTCTTAGTGTATGTTAACATCAACATGTTGTTCTTAGTGTATGTTAACATCAACATGTTGTTCTTAGTGTATGTTAACATCAACATGTTGTTCTTAGTGTATGTTAACATCAACATGTTGTTCTTAGTGTATGTTAACATCAACATGTTGTTCTTAGTGTATGTTAACATCAACATGTTGTTCTTAGTGTATGTTAACATCAACATGTTGTTCTTAGTGTATGTTAACATCAACATGTTGTTCTTAGTGTATGTTAACATCAACATGTTGTTCTTAGTGTATGTTAACATCAACATGTTGTTCTTAGTGTATGTTAACATCAACATGTTGTTCTTAGTGTATGTTAACATCAACATGTTGTTCTTAGTGTATGTTAACATCAACATGTTGTTCTTAGTGTATGTTAACATCAACATGTTGTTCTTAGTGTATGTTAACATCAACATGTTGTTCTTAGTGTATGTTAACATCAACATGTTGTTCTTAGTGTATGTTAACATCAACATGTTGTTCTTAGTGTATGTTAACATCAACATGTTGTTCTTAGTGTATGTTAACATCAACATGTTGTTCTTAGTGTATGTTAACATCAACATGTTGTTCTTAGTGTATGTTAACATCAACATGTTGTTCTTAGTGTATGTTAACATCAACATGTTGTTCTTAGTGTATGTAAACATCAACATGTTGTTCTTAGTGGATGTTAACATCAACATGTTGTTCTTAGTGGATGTAAACATCAACATGTCGTTCTTAGTGGATGTTAACATCAACATGTTGTTCTGTCCCAGGTTACCCCGGTGTGTGTATGTCCTTCTCGAGCTTCCTCTCCGCAGCCACACTCCTTCTCTCTCTGCTGCTTGGTTCCTGTCTTCTGAGTGCAGCTCTGTGGCTCAAACAACATGGCAACACTGTACGGCTCAAGGCATAGACGGACCTTGGAGATGACTTCACTCCGTTAGGTTGACGGGAGATGGACAACATTAGTACGCCCTGCTCCGAGAACAGTAACAAGTTGTTTGGGGCATTAAAGCAAGCTTTGAATGGTTCAAACATTTTATTAAGTTTTGTTTATATCCTACTTGTTTGAGTAACAAACTTATGTTCTTTTAAAACAATAGTTTCTTTACGATTGAAACAACTTTAAGTGGTGTATTGGACTTTTACTGGAACATAATTAAAAAGTAGATTAATATGATGTAATTGTTTGTGTAACTGTGAAAATATTAGAAAAGGTCTGTTTTAGAACAGAAGGTTGATAATATTCAGTTTTATTGTGTAGCCAGTAGTTTAGCGAGAAACATTTGAGGGGAAACTAAAGAAGATTTTGACAGTTATTTCAACTATGATCTCTAAGAGATCACTGCATATATTCCAAGTTATTTACAGCTCCGAAATGTTTTAATTATTGTGGAGAGTGAACCAAGCTTTGCTTTATTTCCAGTGTACACCTTATCGTGAGTTTGAGAAATGTGTCCAAACAAGGATGTGAACAGTGGACTTTGAATGAGATATAACATACCAGTCAGGACTCAAACCTTAAACCTATGTTTTTAAAAATTAAATACACATAAATAGAGTTGTAAGGGAACACGTAGTAAGCTATACGGTCAATATCTCTCAACAGCAAACTCAATATTGACCAACCGAGGATCCATAAGAACTGGCTGTCAGCTCAAATGGAGACCAATTCCTTAGTATTAAATGTTACAAACTTAACAACAATACTTGGCTTCATTTAAACAAAAATAAAAGTATTAGAAACAAAAGTGGGAAAAGTGAAATTGGGTTTACTTGTTAAATTTGGTAAAATTCCAACTTTACCGGTCAAATAGCAGTACTGTCGTTTGTAAACTAGTGGGGTAACCCACTCCAATGACTTGAAGATGATGTCAGTTCTCTCCTCGTGCAGACCACAGCGTCCATAGAACGTGCATCATTAGATCGAGGTAACGAGAATAACTGCACAGTAAGATATAACGTTTCATTGAATCTTTGAAAAACTTGTCAACTATTTAGTCCGGAATTCAATGTTGGGAGTGTTTAAAAGTTTATTTTTACCATCTATGAAATAATAATAATAATAATAATAATAATAATTTAAGAGCAAAAATAAATGCAATTTCTCTAAAATGATTATTTTTCTAATATGTTTGTAAGTGCAATCCAGAAATGTCAAAACAAGTTGAAGGCAAACTTTGACATTTGGAAAAAGCAAGTTTACACTACGGTTAGTTATTATGAGCTTGCAATTATCTATATATAATTTAAGAGTTTTTATTGTTTTAAAATAATTTAAAAATAACAACAAAATAGCCTACCATTAGTTTTAAATTGAATGTATGTTCATAATTTTTAATCAATTTAATTTAGCAAAACAAACTCATAATGATAAAGGAGTTCATATTTTAAAACACCAGTTTCATATAAAGTAGAAATACAGTTCACATGTCATTTGACAAATTATATAAGTTTAGACTTAAAAAAAATGTTTTGCATTAAATTACCTACTAGATAATCTAATAATAAAATAAACTATATATGCGTAAATAGCATAAAATTAATATATTTGATAATTAATATAATTTCTAGTAACTGTGGTGTTACAAGGTGCAAACTAAATTACAAATGCTAAAAAGAGAATTCCCCCTGAATATGACATAATGTTAATACTTGCCAAATATATGTTTTTGATTTTGAAGATGTAATTTTAAAATGAGATATAACCTTTTTTGTCTGAACATCAGAAAACAGACTTCTTAACAAAGAAACAATTATTTTCCCGATATTTATGTAATGTTGGTACCTATGTAATTTGTAATGTCTGTTAATAAATGTGTTTTTTGAATAAAAACAAATTTTTGTACTCACACCTGTTTTTATTGAATTGTAAATGATATGAATATTGTGAACTGACCTCTCCTGGCTCTGCAGTGGGCCATTCAGACTACAGCTCGTGTTTGCCAATCAGAACAGCACTGAACTCTGTCAAAACTAGTATCTGAGGGGAAACACCCCCTTCCTGGGTTTATAGCAGAGTTGTGGGCCTTAAGAGAACAGGGGTAGTTGCTAGCGGGGCTGGTCCAAAGTGATCTACCAACTTGTGGAGAGAATCACGCACAGAGGAGTACTCATCCTAGAAGTGAAAGTTCGTTAATTAAAGTACAGTGCCAGATGGTCAGGGTTTGATACCAGATAGGGCTATACTGTAAAAGATAAGTCAGGATACCGACTGCTGTGTAGTGGCATTGACAAAACGAGTATATTTTTTTCCAAACTTATTCCATGGAGGGAATTGTGTTACGACACGAACTTAAATGCCAACGAAAGTCTTCCTATCAACAAAATTTAGTAATTAATCAATAGTTCTTGTTGTCTAACAGCTTACATTTTTAAAATTCTTACATCAACAAAAAAATTACACATACATGAAATGAACACCAAACACTACACTCACAACTAAACAGCAGATTTACACCGCTCCAAGGACAGCTAAACGGCACGATCACACGTACCATGGAGAGGTGTTCCTTCTCTCTCGCTGTCACCGGGCGCCGATCACACGTACCATGGAGAGGTGTTCCTTCTCTCTCGTTGCTCAACATCCTCCACCCCCTAAATCTGTACTCACTCGAAATGTAATCTCGTCTCAGTCTTGGTTTTTCAAATATTAGTTTGAATTTAAATTTCTTGCTATCATCACTGTGATTTATTTCGCCAAGAGGGAGGTGAGTCCCGGGCTGAGGGCAGAACCTCGAGAAACTTTGGGGCACACCAGCCTGAGGGCCAGTTAGAGCCTGGATGCTAGTAAGTAGGTCCATACATATCTCTGGGGGAGTCTATTTCTCTGTGTGTGTTGAGTTATTAATAAAAATAATAATAATCTATTTTAGTTTAGAAGATTGTAGAATAATGGAGTGGTTGAAAGAAGATGGAACTTTTTGAAATCTAAAAAAAGATACTGTAAGCTAACAAAAGATGATCCACTTGCGAAAAAACCGAGGGTAGGTGCTAATTTTTCTTGAACTGGTACTGCATATCTAAATAGTTTATCTATTTTGAGAACTTTTCGGTCCAATTAAATTAATTAAGATTTCAAAGTCAGATGGGTGCATTCAAGCTCGTATTCAGGATTTGTGTTTGATGTGGAAGGTGGGTAGAGGGGGGGGGGAGGGGACCAGACTAAAAGAAGGAAAAAGAAATATTTTACAGCCCAAGGATTAATATTTTATTCCACTATACTATTTTGTAAACAAAATTACAATACTTACCAAGTAATCACAGGGAGGTCCTTGTTCACAAAAGTCTGATAACGTCTTGTGGATCAATATCTATGAGTATATAGCATGTATGAGAGTCAATCCTGTCAACCAGTCTTCACCTGTCAAATTCCGAAGGTATGGCTCCAATCTCATCAATGCTAAGAAAGAGCTTTCAGGGGTTGCTGTTGAAACAGGAAACATTGAAATATTTCAAAAGATAAGTTTTTATTTAGGGAATAAGTTCTCATTACATTCAACAAAAGCTTCTATAGCAGTTGTGGGTCTTAAACTTGTTTCTTTCTTTTACCACTCTTTCTTCCAGATTGAGAATTATGTTGGAAATGCTGATGCATCAGGAAGAATATCTTTATAAAACTGAACACAATCTTGGCGATCATTATCAATTAAACTAGTACCTATGCAAGGGTTGGGAAGAATTTTATGGAAGGCCAAAAGCAGGCTTTTGTGTTTTGAAAAACGAGTTCTTATCTTAGAAATTATGTGTTCTACAAAAGGAATGTAAAGGGAGCGTCTGAATTACTCTTGACGTGTTGTTGATGGCCTGTGTTCCCTTCCTAAATTTTTAGCATTGAGTTGGAATTGAAATACTTTCTCCATCTATGAGCTGAAGCATTGTCTCAGCTGCATCAAATAGGGAATCAAACTCACTCACTTCATTCGTGCAAAGTGTTTTCAATTGAGCCAGAAAATTATCATTATGTAAAGAACATTCACTTAGAGCAATATTCACTTAGAGCAATATTCACTTAGAGCAATATTCACTTAGAGAAACATTCACTTAGAGCAATATTCACTTAGAGCTATATTCACTTAGAGAAACATTCACTTAGAGCAATATTTACTTAGAGCAATATTCACTTAGAGCAACATTCACTTAGAGCAATATTTACTTAGAGAAATATTCACTTAGAGCAACATTCACTTAGAGCAATATTCACTTAGAGCAATATTCACTTAGAGCAATATTCACTTAGAGCAATATTCACTTAGAGCAACATTCACTTAGAGCAATATTCACTTAGAGAAACATTCACTTAGAGAAATATTTACTTAGAGCAATATTCACTTAGAGCAACATTCACTTAGAGCAATATTCACTTAGAGCAACATTCACTTAGAGCAATATTTACTTAGAGCAATATTCACTTAGAGCAACATTCACTTAGAGCAATATTCACTTAGAGAAACATTCACTTAGAGCAATATTCACTTAGAGCAACATTCACTTAGAGCAATATTCACTTAGAGCAATATTCACTCGTTGAAGTGTCTTACAGATAGATAATTCACTTAGAGCAATATTCACATCGTTGAAGTGTCTTACAGATAGATCATTCACTTAGAGCAATATTCACTCGTTGAAGTGTCTTACAGATAGATAATTCACTTAGAGCAATATTCACTCGTTGAAGTGTCTTACAGATAGATAATTCACTTAGAGCAATATTCACTCGTTGAAGTGTCTTACAGATAGATAATTCACTTAGAGCAATATTCACTTAGAGCAATATTCACTCGTTGAAGTGTCTTACAGATAGATAATTCACTTAGAGCAATATTCACTCGTTGAAATGTCTTACAGATAGATACTGTATAGGTGAAAAGTTGTGCTGCGATGTTCAAAGCCAGAACAAATTGTTCCCTGCTGATACAACTCAAAAGGTGATGAATTTTTGAGCACTTTCTGGGTTGAATGATGTCTCAATGTCTTCGAGGGTATGCAGAAATGGTGCATTTAACTCTTTAAATAAGAGTAGCTAATCGTGGTTTTACACCCAACGTGTGTAACAGAGTGGAAGCAGAACACTGTGGTGTTTTGAGAGAATACCTTGGGCTACCATTTTCTTAAGCACTTCAGTCCTCTTTAGCGAGGACTTGGAATAATATACCTATATTAGAAACAGTCCCTTAGAAATTTCAAACAGAAAGTACTCTACAGGACTTCCCTTAGAGTCTTAATTCATATATATTGAACAACTTACCCACACACTTTGATAACAGTTTTGATTAATTCAACTTACATATATATTTTTTCTGATTTCTGCTAATGTTCCTTTAGCATCATGTCACCATGATCAACACGGAACCGCAATAAAGCACGGAAACTCCCGTCATTTGTTTCAGGACTACTTTTAAAGATGTTGCCAGCAACATTCTATCCTTGGAGCTAGATCTCTTGCCGACCACATATTATAATGGTGTTCACTATAGCAACAAATTTTGCACAATTCTCTTCAGCCTGATGTTTTCTTTCACCGTCGATTTGAGAAGCAACATTGGAGTATTTTCAACTCGTGGCCAATAGAAAACTGTCTGCTTTTTCTGATGCCATTTTATGATACTCTGAATTTTGGTGCGATTGGAAAGCTTCCAACGAATCTTTGAATTTATATGCATATTAAATGACTTTGCTACTATAGCATGCAACATCTGGTGGCTTCCTTTTGTAGAGTGTGACGTCACACTCTACGTATCACCCGCGTGGTTTAACTGTGAGCCCGCCGTGTTTGACGATAGAGGGCAGGTCACTTAGTGCTTTCCTCTGCCATCCACGCGGGCGGGACGTGAGTTCAACCCTGTTAAGTTGATTTACCATAGTTGAATCAAGGCAGTTAGTTAACTCAGTTCCGTCAGTTCTGCTCGGATCAATGATCCGCTAGCATTCATCTTTGTACGACTGACTTTTAAACAGCTATGCTGAAAATTACCATGTGCTATTATTGACTTTTGTGCAAGTCATACTTCAAGTGTTACTAAATTATTTAAAGCATTAACATTAAAATAAATACAATGAAACAATATATATACAGTTTTTTTTAATATGTATCAAGTTAAATAATAACTTCAACCAAACTTTGATTGAGCTAAGAAATGAATCCACAGTGGAAGCTAAGAACGAGGTTTACTGGACGTTTAGTGGAAGCTATATCAGACAAGTTCCAACGGACACCAAAAAGGGTTACAAGAATTCCAAAATGCCTCTTTGGTTTTGATTACAAAGTTGTAGCTATGTGGAGGCATCCAGGGTGTCTAAAGCAATTTGTCTTTCGTCACAGTGTCTATTTTAACACCTAGAAAATTTCCAATATCTAATAACTTGTTGGAAGAGTTGGTTCTCACTACAGTGTCTTTGTGATTACTCAGTGAAAAGGATTGCTCCTCACGAGATGGTAGGGTAGTCTGTTCTCCAATATTGAAGAGTATTTCTAGAGGAGTAACAGCGTTTGAAGTGCTTTCTTTCTAATTTATGATCAGTGGTTGGATTACGTAATTCCTTGGGTATTCTTCCCCACTATAAAACTTATTTCTCTCTGTGACGTCTAGTAATACTGTTGTTTGCTTCTGTTTAGCAGGCTTTATTCTGCTTTCTGAAAAGAGCCAGACATTGTTTTCACACCCCAAACTTATAATAAAATGGCAATAGTTTTACTTGCATTTGTTTTGGTCGTTGGTAGTAGTGAGCCAGCTGTAACCCAGAAGTGGAAATATGTAAGTGTTTTATGTGTAGTATGTGACGTATGACAGTGACGTCAAGGAGAAGGAATAAGTCAGGTTTGAATTCATTATCATATTCTGTGACGTCATAAGAGTGTGACCTTATGATTAACGGTAAGTGGAGTACCTAGAGCCAGTAGATTACCGTGAGTGTACACTTTACCTCCATGACAAACGGTGCGCCTATTACCGTAGTCTTTGGGAGGTGGTACACATGTGACTGTGGAGTTTGGGGTGTGGTACACTTGCTACCATGGCGTTCAGGTGGTGATTCCGTGAGAGGGAAAATGATACAGACAAGAGAGGAGGGATAAACGGTACTTGAGGCGTGTAAATAACGGTAAGTGGCGTCGAATGGGACGTACGGCAAACGGTATTGTGACCATGCCATCTGGGTGGCAGCCATATTTTGTTTACATTTTTATCCTAGGCTAATGACGTTACCGTACATTTATTAAATAATGGTTTTATAAATTTTAAGACATTTATGAACGTTAGTGAGAGGTCACCATTTATTTAAGACATATAATAAAAATAATAGTAAAAGTAAAACATAATGTGGCTAGATCATCGTATCTACATAGTGGCGAGTCTTTTTTCTGGTTTTATGTCTAGTTTTAGATATTTTTGTGACTATACTGACTGTATTTTTGACACAACGAATATTTTTATATTGTTTAAAAAAAGTTTTATAGTGACATATTCAAATATATAGCCTTGAGAGTTCACTCATCGTACGAGACTTATGACAAACGGTATGTGTGATCGTGGTGTATATGTAGGTGGCACCATTTGTTTAATTTTTTTGTTAATTACTTATGTTTACAAATATTATCCCACGGAGGGAAGTGGGAATAATACTGGATGTTTGTAATTAACGGTAATTGTTGTCGGTTAAGTAAGTAGGCGCCTCTAAATTTCGATTCAGGTCCATGACGTATGTAATAATAGTAATGTGGACATGGTGTCTGAGTGGTGGCCGTAGTTTGTTTACATTTCTATCTAAGGTTAATGACCTTGCTTTACATTTACTAAATTATGTTTTAAAAAAGGCATTAATGAATGTCATAGAGAGCTCAACATGTATCCAAGACATATATTAAAAATAATATTTATCTTAAGAACCAGGATAGGTTGTCGCAAATGTGGGTACACTTCTTTACTTCCTTAGGTTCTCGCAGATGCGGGTACACCTTCAATTTTTGTTTGAATTAGGTTAGGTTATCTTTCCTAAATGTTTTATTTCAATTATTCATTGTTAGATAGTGATACATAAATACGGGCAAAGTTGTATTTCGTTAATTTAACAAGTGTACCACACCCCAAACTCCACGGTCACAAGTCTACCACCCACCAAACTCCACGGTCACAAGTCTACCACCCACCAAACTCCACGGTCACATGTGTACCACCTCCCAAAGACCACGGTCATAGGCGCACCGTTTGTCATGGAGGTAAAGTGTACACTCACGGTAATCTACTGGCTCTAGGTACTCCACTTACCGTTAATCATAAGGTCACACTCTTATGACGTCACAGAATATGATAATGCATTCAAACCTGCCTTATTCCTTCTCCTTGACGTCACTGTCATACGTCACATACTACACGTAAAACCCCTCCCCCTCCCATATTCCCAGTTTCGGGCGATAGCTGGCCCACTACTACTGTCGCTCTCCCATGTGTCTGATATTTTGGTAGTGAAGTGGAAGGAATGATGAAGGTTCGGTTCAGTTGTAGTTAGCCGGAGCTAGTCCTTTCTCAAAACTAGCTGATTGTATGCCAGCAGATGTAAACAAGACTCTTGTATGCCAGCAGATGTAAACAAGACTCTTGTAAGACAGCAGGTGTAAACAAGACTCTTGTATGCCAGCAGGTGTAAACAAGACTCTTGTATGCCAGCAGATGTAAACAAGACTCTTGTAAGACAGCAGATGTAAACAAGACTCTTGTATGCCAGCAGATGTAAACAAGACTCTTGTATGCCAGCAGATGTAAACAAGACTCTTGTATGCCAGCAGGTGTAAACAAGACTCTTGTATGCCAGCAGGTGTAAACAAGACTCTTGTATGCCAGCAGGTGTAAACAAGGAGAACACCTTGTGACCTTCATAATAAACACTCGCCTCCCCTTAACTCCAATGACAGAACTCCCCACTAGTTTTCGGCCCAAGTTCACCCATTCCAATGGGACATATTG
>CABFVX010003245.1:0-90627 GCA_902151425.1 Timema shepardi
CAAAAATCATCAAGCATTGAAAGAAGATTCCTTCTGTAGTAATTTGTAGAAAGCTTAGATAATAAAGTAGTCTAGTAGCGCCGTTGTCAGTAGGTAGAGACAACGGTCAGTCAGTGTAAATGCCGAATGCGTTATGGAAACGAATCTTAAGGGGACATGAGCTGCCTAGTAGCAGAATTTCACTCAGGCAGCAGTGCTTGAAGTGGCAGCTTTGACAGCCAATATTTTGTTTATGGTTTAGTGTTTTTAGTTGTGACTTTCATGGCTGCTAGACAGTTGCAGTTTTATTTTTCAAATTATAATATGTTGTACAGCCAAAGCCATAATTAGGGCTTTATTAAATTTTAAAGGCATAAACTCAGTGAATGCTACCCAGCATTTTATTCTTTTCTTATCGAAAGCTCTGACTGATGAAATGAGACAATGACATTAGTGTTAATGTGTGACTTCTGAAATACATACTAATTTTTCTAGCTAGTATCCATACTAGTTTGAATTAAGTTAATGTATCTTATATCAATGTTTATTAAAATAGGCTTTCATGAAAGCAATTTTAATAGGCCAAACCAACTATGAAGGAAGAGGAGTAACTTAGGGCTGTGTTACATTGCTACAACGCTTATAATTTTTCATTTGATTAAGTAGACTTTACTAAACAGATACAATTTTTGTAATCATCCTTAACATTTTCAAATTTGGGATACATTTTTAAATTCGTAATTTAGTGTTCGAATTACATGAAACTTGTTATAACCATGTTGTTTGGAGTTCTGATTTCAAATATTCCATAAGTTATTTGATAAAATGTCAGGGAAAGCCTATTCACCCTCACGTGCTAAATTACAATATGTTTTGATTATTTATTCACGTACCAGTATTCACATTTTAGGGCATCTTCCATTGAGCAGAACATTTGTAGACAGATACCAAAATACTCTAGAAATAGAGATAGATTCAATTTTGTATTGCTTTAGTTGACAGTTGAAAATATTTTTAAATAAACATGGCCGATTTTTTGATAAAGTTACGAACGAGTTCTGCAGCTAAGGGAGCTTACCAGTTAAATATTGCTTCCAACTGTTATAATAATTCAGAGGTTTCCAACCTTGGGTTTGTAGTGTGTTTTGTGGTGGTTCACAATATAGAGGGTTTAGCTTTATATTTACTTTTCAAGGATTTTAATGAATATAAGAAGATGCGTAATTATAATATAAATGTAAGTTTTTAAAGTGCTAAAAACGACCTAGTTATTGCTTAGGTTCCTTTTGTCTATTCCATTCTGATAGCTTCTTGCTAACTTGGTATACTGTGGCAGACTTGAAATGCTGCTAGCATAATACAAAATCATTCCCAACCGCGGGCGTCTTGATTATCTTTTACTACATATTAGTCGAATATAATCAATATAAATAATTTATATTAATTAAAACAAGCATTAGTGGACATGCGGGTTTAATGTCACGATAATAATTCAAGTTATTTCCTTATAAACTGAAAAAGCATTGTATATTTAAAAATCCATTATGAACAAATAAATTAATTAATTAAAAAATAAAGATGCCTAAAATCTCGGGTTCAAGGCTTGATCATCACCCCAAACTTTAAAAAAATCTGGGAGCCTCCTGACTCCCCACCCCCCGTTTTCAATCAACATTGCCCTTATACTCTCCTTTGCCCCGAGTTCTCGAACACTTTCATCAAATTTAATTAAATAGGGTTTTATTTTCTAAGATCTTCACACAACATATTTCACTTGTTCCGGTATCAACACAAATATATTATCATAATTAAAGCATTGGGTCGTAAAGCATACATATTAGGGGGGAAAATGTTTCCTTATATGTTAACTTCTCATAATAATTCATTTCTTTGCGTGACATTACTAATTGAATGCATAGTTTACATTATGATTTTTTGACTAAAATATGTTGTCTGTATTGAATAATGTAAGCCTAGTGTTCTTTTTCATTTTAAACCGCAGGCAAAAATAATGATGCAATAAATTTACTAAATTAAGCTAGGTTAAATCTTTCTCGAAAATTATTTGTGACTTGTGATCAGCGGTTTGGGTAAATAAAAATATATTAATAATGTTCAATCATGAAAACCAGCATTCTTGAAATAAATTTACCTAATTTCTAGCCTCTAACTTCTTAAAAAGTAATATTCTTTAGAAAAACGTTGCCAAATATTGACGCAAATTGATTTTATTCTGTGTGTTGACGCTAGAAGCAAGGTCTAAGATAAAACTAACGGACGATACAGAGTGTGGTGGTCATAATAACCCAAATGCTATCTTTTCCTAGAAAGTGAAGCTAACTAGCGATAGCAACCACCCTTATGACATTCAACTCTAAACCCTTTCTAAAAGTTGATCAGGACGTTGAAGTTCTTTAGTTGCACAGCTTGCCGCTAAATGAGAAAGCATTGTGATCGTGGTGGATAGTTGCGACATTTTATAACACTAACTGTATATATTTATAAGATTTTGTTTCTGAAAAATGGCTTTACATGTCAAAAATATAAATAAATGTAAGTTTCCAGATTGTTTTAAATCTTAAATGTCAATGTTTACACGCCCTCAAATTTCGAGGGACGTGATTGTGAGAAAAGAAAATACAAAAAAGATTTCTGGTCAAGAGAACTTTAGAAAAATTCTAATGATAGATTTTGTAAAAAAAAATTTGGCCAATAGGTATTCTATAACTGTAGATTGTAGTAGATAGGGGTGAAATAATTTTGCAAAAAGGAAGTATGCAGTTGCTTTTTATAATTTAAGATTATTTTTTCTCTTAATTATTTCCCCATTGGTTGATCAATGTTTGCAATAAAAAAAAACTTCTTTTATATCTCAGTTACCATCATTCCTAAGTTGTTGGCTACTTGTTTGTTGGTTTATTTATAACAGTGATTTTTCTAGTGCTTTAATTTCAGACATTATTTATATACCAAAACAAACATTTTATTTTTAATTGGGGATGGTTCTCTAGAACTGATACAAATAAGACACAGTATTTTTTCAAAACAGCACATCATTAAGAAATTTCTATTATCATTTATACTTGCAAGTAAACATAAATTAAAATATTATTAAAAATATTCAGGCCTATTTAATATAATTTGACTTTGTAACAATTAAAAAAATTAATAATGTTTTATATCAATACACTCACAAATATATGAAGTATCAATATAAACTAAGATTATGTTATTTACATTTGAAAGTATTTGACATCACATTTAAAAATAACACTATTTGTTTAGTTTTTTAATGGCACTTACCACAAAGGTATTAAATTATTCATAGAGGACTGAAACTGCTAATATCCTGATATGATAAACTCTCTCAATATGAATGTACTACAGCTTGGTAGTAATAATATATATATATATATATATATATATATTGCTGCATGTAATATTACTACAATAATTTAATTAAATAATATTTAGGGATGATACTATCAATCATTGTCTTGGCGCTTAAGTCAAATATAGTTTTTGAAAAAAATTTACTGGAAGGTGGGATATAAACCTGGGACCATTGTAATGACGAAAGTAACAAAAAAACTATGTTTAAATTCATTTTTTTAAATAATAAAACGCAATTGAAACTTGTTAGACTGTATGCAAGAACTAAATGAGTAACAGTGAAAAGTGAGTGGTATTGAGCCTTCTGCAAGAACGTATTATCTAAGATAGCTAATTAACACCACTCACACTTTCAACTGTAAACTAATATTTTTTAAATCCACTCAAATATCACACTTTTCATCCACTCTTCACGTTTAATTATTTCATTCTTGCATTCTACCTTATCCCTTTATTAAGGAAAGTTTATAATATTCGTTTTTAGACAAATTACCCTAAATGCTACTAATCAGGATTAAATCTAAAATCCCGTCAGATGTTATTAGCTAAATGATAGGACTGATTGCTGCCTTAGTTCCCTCATACATCAATACATTTTTTAAATAATAATGTATGGGCATGTTTATATGGTCAAATTTTAAAAAACAAATAATTAGCATGTGATTTAAAACACCGTATTTCAAATTTAAATTGTCTTACATTGATGAGCAAATGATTAATTGTAATTTTTATGGTTGTTGTTAGCTATTCTTTTTATTCGCTAATTATCACATTCGGGATAAAAATAATTACTATCTTACACTAAAATGTAAACTTGGTGGTTCAAACTTATCTGAAAATTTTAAATTGCGTGCGCGTACGCTATTTCACAATGAAGACTTTTGTAGCAACTAACTTTGCTTCGAATGGTCGTAATCATCGAGCTTATATAGTTGGTTAGAAGGACGTTTAGAGAGGTGAAGCCGCCACCGTCAGCTGGTAAACCACGTGACATTGGTCAGGCTAGCTGGTGCGCAGTATTGGTGCATGAAAACGCATGCATGTAACGCTCATTATTGTAATCTTCTCGCTGTGATTATTATCCGGGTGATCTTAGAATTTGACTAAAATTAGTTTTATATCCGAAAAACCTCTATTATCACTAGCCAACACCAAAATACTTAGAAAGGTGGCGCTTGTTGAGAAATCAATGAGACGTCTTTGTTGGATCAGTTCTTCCCACATAATTAAAACACAATGTTTATAGTAAAGATCCTGAAGTCTACATTATAGTGGTAAAAGTCAATTAGTGGATATATAAAAATATTCTCATGATTTATCAATAAGATTGAAAAGAGATCTAGTAAGATATGGAAATGATTTGTCAAGGAAAAGTAAAAGATTGTATGAAATTATATAGCATTGAACCACATTAAAATCGTTATAATTTTTATATTTAACTTAATGTTCAAATAATAATCACACATTGAATATCATATATTATCTACATGTACGTATAAGTACTCAGCTCCGGTTTATATTTTAATTAATCTATATTATTCTTAGCTTCTCATAGAACTTTAAAAATATAGTTATAAACATTTACATAGAATTTATGATATTTTACTAAATATAAGTAAATACTAGTATTTGCTTGATAAATAGATTTACCATGCGTTATAGTGCATATTTAACTTCACTGACCTTTTAACTTTTTCCAGTGAATTTGTTAAAACCTAAAGTTATTTTTACTCGTGTCTATAGAAGTGGCAAAATTACAGGGTGGAATAAAATAGCCGACACACTCAATCAGCGAGAGTCCGTGATTGTCGCAATTTTATGGTAAAAGTGTTAGAAGCTTGTCGCTAAAATTTGAGTTTTATTTCAAGCTAAGGCAGAAAAACTATTTAACTTCCAACAAATAAATATTGAGCTTAGTCTTTGCCATGGTTTATTCATCAGCGAATAATGGGCTATATACCTAAAACTAATAAACAAAATAATGGACCACAATTGGATACGAAGTCGGGTGAGAGAGGGACAGTGATATATATTCAGAGTATGATACAGATTGTTCTAGAACGCAATCAACAACGATATGAAATGTTAATGTAATATTTGCAACCCCCGCCAATTAATTTTCAACCAGATGTTGAAGTTAATACATAATCAATAGGTAGGTTAATTATCTGTGAAAATATAATAATTTGTTTGCTGGAATGCTTGTTTTTAGGTATTTAGGCTTATTCTTAGGTTTGATACAAAGCAATTCCATATTTTGTGTTCTCTACATCCTGACTGTGTGTGTTTTGTTTTTAATCTATGAGTTGACCTTAACACAGAAAGCTAAATTGTCGGATAGTTTTTGCTAGGAATAAATGTCCCATAAAATAGTTATGTGAATATTAGCACTGTACGGTGACTAAACTTATGATCAGAAACCACGTTTGATATAATACTTGATTTAACAAAGATCATACAGCATTTTGATGGTGAAACGATTTTGTTGTACCGAATGTAATGGCTGCGAATTATCAATACAACAGCAGAATTAAGTCAATGGCAGTATCCATTCAAACTCGAATCAGCGCGTACACATTTAATAGATGCTTTACAACATTGGTTTCGTTCCAGCTTTATGACAACAACTAATTGGGGGCAATTCGAAGAGCAATTCCGTAGGACGCCCGCAGGGATTGTTATTCTTCCCAAACAGTCTGAAAGAATGAAAAGATCTATCCAAAAGAAAAATGAAAGTGTTAATCTCTACTTCTACGAAAAGGTACATTTTTGTAAGGATCTTAATATGGATATTGCTGGACATGAAGAAAGATATTGCTCTATGACTATGGTCTAAGGAACTGAGCAAAGTGGTGATGAGAAAGTTTCATATTGACTTAGATAAATCACTGCGTGTCATAAGAAACTTCTAAGAAGTCAACAACCGAAGATCAAGGTGGAATGCAGATCTAAATGAGAAACCAACGCAAAATGGAAGGTGCTTCACAATCCTTTATCGTGGTCACCTTACAACTCTCACACACCTTAACAAAATAAGAAAATACAGCGAAAATACAATCTCGTAATGATCGAGTAGAACAGGAATGTTTTAACTACCAGAAGTATAATCACACATCACGAGACTGTCCAGAAGAAAGAATATCAATTAATGGTTTATAGTGTGGTCTAGAGGGTCATACAAGATGAAACTGCCAGAGTATAGATGGTGCAATTAAGGAGAAAGCTTACAACACGTCAACCATTGATAATAGTCCCGAAAACGATTTGGGGGGAATATATTAAAAAAGTGGAAATAGGGCCCCATACATTAATTTCACTTGTGAATACTGGTAGTTTGTGATGTAAAATACAAGCTACGGCAGCAATAGTATCAGGCTCACAAGTTAATCAGTCAAAAATAACTATTCGTGGTTTTGGAAATGCAATGGACACTGCAGTAATAACGCTTGTAAGTATAATTGCAGATGTAGAAATGGAAAGTGTCTTAATGCATAAAGTTGTGTATTGTAAATAAACATTCTCTTTGTTTCATTATCAAACACGAGTTCTATTTCTCTGTGATATCATAGCAACGCCATAATGGTTTTGTTATTTTTTTGCAAGACAAAAAGTGTTTTATTAAAAATGTTGTTTTAGTAAATGAAACCAACAACGTTGTTCAATAAATAAAACCAACAAGTTAAGGGTCCAGGGCGCTGTAACAACGTTTATGTTGCATGCTAAAATAAATTATCAGTGTGTTCAAAGTGATAGGGTGATCAGAAGTAAGATAATATTAAACACGTTTTTGACGCCTGAAATTAGTAAGTTTTCCAAGAAATTTAGATGGCATCTGGATTCTCAATGCACATTGAAAAATTAGTGAAAGATTATTACGACAAATGGAGACAACAAATGGAAGCAATCCTTATAAAATAACTAACCACAATTTGGAATACGTTGATGGAACTATTCTCAGGCCAGCTACAAAGGAAGGTGCCGATGTGGCAACCATTGCCACGTATGTCTTGCTCACGGCCGCATGGGACAAAATCAATCGTAAAGTTAAAGCCAACATTGTTTTGTCTGTGAGTCTTGCAAATTTTGCCACATAAGACATTTTGAAACATCCCATGAGGTATGGTAAACAATTTAATTAGCTAACAACATTGGTTTCGTTCCAGCTTTATGACAACAACTAATTGGGGGCAATTCGAAGAGCAATTCCGTAGGACGCCCGCAGGGATTGTTATTCTTCCCAAACAGTCTGAAAGAATGAAAAGATCTATCCAAAAGAAAAATGAAAGTGTTAATCTCTACTTCTACGAAAAGGTACATTTTTGTAAGGATCTTAATATGGATATTGCTGGACATGAAGAAAGATATTGCTCTATGACTATGGTCTAAGGAACTGAGCAAAGTGGTGATGAGAAAGTTTCATATTGACTTAGATAAATCACTGCGTGTCATAAGAAACTTCTAAGAAGTCAACAACCGAAGATCAAGGTGGAATGCAGATCTAAATGAGAAACCAACGCAAAATGGAAGGTGCTTCACAATCCTTTATCGTGGTCACCTTACAACTCTCACACACCTTAACAAAATAAGAAAATACAGCGAAAATACAATCTCGTAATGATCGAGTAGAACAGGAATGTTTTAACTACCAGAAGTATAATCACACATCACGAGACTGTCCAGAAGAAAGAATATCAATTAATGGTTTATAGTGTGGTCTAGAGGGTCATACAAGATGAAACTGCCAGAGTATAGATGGTGCAATTAAGGAGAAAGCTTACAACACGTCAACCATTGATAATAGTCCCGAAAACGATTTGGGGGGAATATATTAAAAAAGTGGAAATAGGGCCCCATACATTAATTTCACTTGTGAATACTGGTAGTTTGTGATGTAAAATACAAGCTACGGCAGCAATAGTATCAGGCTCACAAGTTAATCAGTCAAAAATAACTATTCGTGGTTTTGGAAATGCAATGGACACTGCAGTAATAACGCTTGTAAGTATAATTGCAGATGTAGAAATGGAAAGTGTCTTAATGCATAAAGTTGTGTATTGTAAATAAACATTCTCTTTGTTTCATTATCAAACACGAGTTCTATTTCTCTGTGATATCATAGCAACGCCATAATGGTTTTGTTATTTTTTTGCAAGACAAAAAGTGTTTTATTAAAAATGTTGTTTTAGTAAATGAAACCAACAACGTTGTTCAATAAATAAAACCAACAAGTTAAGGGTCCAGGGCGCTGTAACAACGTTTATGTTGCATGCTAAAATAAATTATCAGTGTGTTCAAAGTGATAGGGTGATCAGAAGTAAGATAATATTAAACACGTTTTTGACGCCTGAAATTAGTAAGTTTTCCAAGAAATTTAGATGGCATCTGGATTCTCAATGCACATTGAAAAATTAGTGAAAGATTATTACGACAAATGGAGACAACAAATGGAAGCAATCCTTATAAAATAACTAACCACAATTTGGAATACGTTGATGGAACTATTCTCAGGCCAGCTACAAAGGAAGGTGCCGATGTGGCAACCATTGCCACGTATGTCTTGCTCACGGCCGCATGGGACAAAATCAATCGTAAAGTTAAAGCCAACATTGTTTTGTCTGTGAGTCTTGCAAATTTTGCCACATAAGACATTTTGAAACATCCCATGAGGTATGGTAAACAATTTAATTAGCTGATCAACCCAAGGGGCCCACTAGGAAAGCAACTATTCTGTTCACAAAAATGCACGAGGGGAAAAACATGGCGAATTAACTCACTAACTTCCTCAACACAGTTGATAAACTCAACGAAATTGGTATTCGCATCTTTGAAGAGTTACTAAGTATAGAGTTACTGTATAGTGTGTCATATAGCTACGATAATTTTTGTTGCGGAGTCGAAGCTAGAGATGAACTGCCGGATACAGAGTCGTTTGAAGTGAAACTTATCGAAGAGTACAGTACAAAAAAGGAGAAGAAAGCTGACTCAAAGGGCGTGGGCTCTTTGTATGTAAAATCTTACGGAGGGTGAAATGTAAATAAAAACAAATCATCAGATACGAACCATACAAATCGAAATGCTAAAAAGCTAAGGCCCAAGCCAGGGTTGTGCGAACAATCAAAATTTCAAAAACATCAAAGAAGTCATATAAGCGAAACTATTGTAAAAAAAACGGGCACAAGGCAGCTGAGTGCTGAACATAAATGTCGACTCAACAGCAAGTTTTAATGTCATCGCAGCAAATGCATGAGGTTGCAGAAGAGTTTGTGACTTTGTTGTCAGAGAGTGCTTTCCGCACGCTCTCCGAAGCGATGACGTCTGGTGCATCGTCACCGGAGCAACATCACATATGTGCCATGATAAGAATAGTTTTTCGGAGGTCACACCAACCATAAATCAGCAGGTTAGGTTAGCGGACGACAGAACAACCGAAATAAAGAAAATTGGAACTGCAGTAATGAAAGTTTTTAATGGAAAAGGTCATAACGTAAAAGTAATATTAGAAAATACCCTTTTTGTACCTACACTCAAGACAAATTTATTTTCTATTTCAAAAAACGTTCAAAGAGAACGAAGCGTGTCCTTCAAAGAAAATAATGCTGGAACTGTCGATAAAAACGGTGAAGTGTTGCTGACTGCCAATAAACGAATTTATTTTTACTCTATCACATCTGACGTGCCAAATGTAAACTCAACATATATAACTAAAGTTAGTCCAATGAACAACCTTAGTGAACTTTAAAAGTGACACAGGATGTATAGGCATTTAAATGAACATGACTTGTTTAGACTTGTTCAGAAAGAGATGTTAGTGAAATGGATTTTAAGAGCACAGAACAATTTTCAATTTGTATAGATTGCATCTTTGGAAAGAAAGTTGCTACACCTTTCCAAAAAGGTCCGAGTCAAAGAGATTACTTGAATTAGTGCACTCGGACGTTTGAGGCCCCATGAGAGTAAAGTTTCACGGCGAAGCTTCTTATTTCGCAACGTTCATCGATGATAGAACTAATTGAGAAAAAGTGCATTTTCTGATAAACAGAAGTGGTGTTTAAAAGGATTTCGATACTTTCAAGGGTCAGCAGAAAATCGCTATAAAGTAAAATTCAAACTTTGCAGACAGGCAACGGTCTGGAGTGCTGCGGAAAAGATTTCACAGAAAAGATGCGTATCGCAGGTATAAGAAGAGAACATATGTTAGGAGAAACCCCAGAACAGAATGGAAAATCCGAGTGCATGAATCTCACACTGGTTGGGATGGTGCGATGCATGGTGTTGTAGTCTGGCTTACCAAATGTTTTTGGGTGGAAGCGATTTCCACAGATACTTACTTCAGGAACAGATGTCCACCAAAACCGCTGGAAGGTCAAACACTTTATGAAATTTTGTGTGGTTTGAAAAACAAAATAGGACATTTTAAGACTTCTGGCTGCAAAGCTTATATGCTTAATAAATCCCCGAATAAAGTAAAGTTTAATCCAAAATCCAAAGCAGGTTCTTTGTAGAATATTTCACAGAATCAAAGACATACCGAATGAGAAGTCAAAACTTTAAATTTTTAAAGGACTTTAAACTCTTTTGAATGAACATAAGGAATCTGTGAACTTCGAGCCTGCTTTCTTCTATGTTGATAACAGTCTGAAAGACACTATATCTGAAGATGCTGATGAACATTTAGATAACGTCAAAGAAAATGTCTTCATTAATCCTGATCCTGAGGTTAGTAATAATGACCTCCAATAAAATAATTTAATTAATTTCTTTTAGAAAACCCAAGTCCAGACAGCCCAGTTACTAAGAATAATAGGGGGCCTGGTCGACCTAAACGATTAAAACTGGCAAGCCAGAAATACCGGCAAAATTATCCAATTTGGTAGTGCAAAATCCTGAAAGTGGGAGCTTGGCGTTTGAAGAGGCGGTAAATCCGTTATTACAAGAAGCCTTAGAAGGACCATATGCAACAGAATGGCAGAAAGCTATGGAAGCTGAGGTTAACGCTTCGACACAAAGCAAGGCCTGTACATTGAAGCCACGTTCTAAAAATCAATCTCATGATATTCATATCGTAGCGTTGAGTTAAGCTTGGCTAAGGTACCAAGATATTTTTATTGTAAATAGGTCGGATGGAACTGTCCGTGCGGGAGGTGTTGCGCTGTTACTTGGGTCAGACATTCAATCTGTTGAAATAACATCTGGCAATTTTCAATATCCTTGGGAGTTTGTAGGGCTAAGAATAATTTCCGAAGGTAGGCCATTTTAGGTTATACATTTATACAACCCTACACCACATAATTTCGATCATTTATGGAAACAATCTATCGAAGGACTACCGTCCCCGGTTATCATCTGCGCATACATTAATGCGCACCATGTGTTGTAGGGCTCCCCTTAAATAGATTGTTGTGGGATAAAGATTCATGAAACTGTAACGGTGTTACCTCTTTTTATATTAAATACAAGGAATTTTACGCGACTTAACAGACCTCCATATCCTAACACGCGCCCAGATGTTACTTTTGCATCCACTAAATGTTGCACCATACTTAACTTGGGATATGATTGGTGACTTAACGGACAGTGATCATTTGACAATTATTAAGCTTATTTAATTCTGATTGTTTTTATTATGTTGGTCTAGTTTTGACGCTTCCAAATTAACAATTGCAATTAATGGTCACGTGGATAATTTCTTTACTCCGTCCTTTTGGACGTAGGGATTAGTACATATACATTATTTACATTACATTTACTATATTCATCGGTGAATATTATTAAATATACATTATGTCTTTCATTGAAATAAAAATGTTTGTTTTAAGCTATATAATAGTATTTCCATTGAATAAAACAAAGAACAGTAGAACTTAAATGAAAATTCCTTGGATTGGAAAAGAACTATAAATATCCATAAGATGCTTTCATTAAATTTAAGCTATCTTTATAAAATACGCATTGAAACAATGGCATCTTTTTTATAATTAGTATCTTAATAATATCATTCTAATTTAATAAATAGTTCAAGCAAACAAAACTACACAAAAACACATTTAACAAATAAACTCAAAACACTAGTAGAGGTTCCGTTTATACCATTATTGGTTATAAGTGTATTTAGAGTGGTGAAATGTGTTAGGTAGCAATCTCACCTTGCAAGTTTTCACTATGGTAGTAGATTATGATATGGTTTACTTCGTCAAAGGAAGACTGATACGAAACCTACCTGTCAGATAAAAATGTGACACTCACGACTTTATTTAGTAAAAAGCCGGAGTGTTAGTTGTGGCAACTCCGCTTGGGATGACGTAATGAGGCCTAGCAATCTGATGATTCTTATGGAGATTGTGTGAATATTTCCGGGTTTTTTTTATCTAAAACTTTACTTGGCATTTTGAACGTTATTATATATGAATGATTGTTTATCTAAGTGGGTTTACAGGTATCATTCTTATAAAGTTGAAATTAAGCAAAAATTAAACATTAAAATAGAAATAGATAAGGATGACTTTTCATTCACAAAAGTATATATTGTTTTTAAAATTATTACTCATATTACGAAATAACATAGTCGTGACACAACGGATCGTCACAGTGAGTCAACAAGTTCAAAAAGTGTAGTTGTCGTCAATTATAAAAATACACACCAACAAAAAAAGAAATATTTCTTAGATCTGTAAAATAATCTGTAAAGTTTAATGTTTCTGTGTATTGTTATTTATAATATTAATCTTTACCGAAAACTTAATTTATGTTATTTTAAATGTATGCCAATGTTGTTGAATTATATGACATAAATTATGTTATTTACCACGATGAAATTGGGTAAGCGCTTTTGTGGCGCCCCTTCTTTCCCTTGCACTTTTCATAATGTATGCATTTCTGTTATATGTTCTTCGGATCATAACGGTATAATCTACGTATATAACTTCATCCTCGGAAAGATCATTTGACAATTATTAAGCTTATTTAATTCTGATTGTTTTTATTATGTTGGTCTAGTTTTGACGCTTCCAAATTAACAATTGCTCTAAAGGTCAAGTGGATAATTCCTTTACTCCGTCCTTTTGGACGTAGGGATTAGTACTTTTTGAAAGATGTTCTTTTAAACACACTATAAATGTTTATTGAGATTATATTGTAAAATAACCACTTAACCTGATCGATTCATATAAATTTAAATTGAATTAGTAGATGTAATTGAAGACAATTTTTTGAGTTAACTTTTAATAACTATCCTGAAATATTTTGATAATTCAACAATGTAAATATTCAAATAATACGTTTAATCGTAATAATTATGTACGTTTATACATTATTTTCATATTTCTTCATAAATAAATTATTTAAAATTTACCGATGGTATTTTATTATGTTAGTATGTGTTAATTCCACACTCTGCGAGCACCCGTAGGTTATTTTTTATTCATCTATTTATTTATTGTGTCATGAGGTTTCAAATTAAGGACACAAAAAGGTGGCCATCTTGGGACTATTTTCAATAACCGGGTGAGTTGAGTGCGTCTGAGGAATAGTAGTTTGTTCTCATACTATTGTTGCTTAAATCACTCAAACGATTCACTCTGATTGTTTTATTTTGTATTTTCATATTTTGAGCCGTCTGCATTTTGTTTAATAAAGAGGTTTCAAAGCTACTTCATCCTTTAGCTATTATTATGATATTATTAATCTATAAAATTAGTTACAGAAATATAAAAGCTAGAATAATGAATAGCATTAACGATGTGATGTATATTCAATTTGCTTCCCGAGTATGACCTTTTCGTAAATCACCTTTCGAATACATTATAACCACCTAAATTCATTGTTAGTACATTATTTAGCTGCTAGAGGCCACTACTATACTGCCAGTTTTTATTTAGTATTAGCGCTCATCGCCAGAGAGAAGCACTCACCACTACTAAGGCGATTCATGTTGGTAATAATTATTTAACTTACAGCTATTGTTAAAGATTTTTTATCATTGCTGTGATATACGAATTTATTTATGGATCATAAAAGCTGTAATAAACATAACAGTGTTCAGTTTGTCAACAATAAGACCGCAAAATATATCGAGTGAAAAATATCAACCTTACTAGAGTCTGTTCACCATAGATTTTACCTGAATGACGATTTTTAAAATCATATGTTTAGTTTTTGGGTTGTCAACACTTATAAAAGATCACTTTTTAGTTACTTATAGATGTAAAGTTTTTTAATCACGTGTTATGTTTTACATTAAAAATAACATTATCTGAAGTATTCGCACACTATTTCATTAACTTTTAATAATTACATTTTATCCAATCCGAAACAACATTTTAAACATAATTATTAAAAGTACTTATTCTTAGAATTGAAAAGTTATCTAGTGTGTATTATAGTCCATACGTTAATACTTTTTAATAAAGGCGTCGTATTTACTTGGAAAAGAGATAATATTTGTACTTTTTTATATATGCATATATAATAAATTATTTTATGATCATTTTATCGTATTTCGAAATATTTAACTGAATATAATATTTGTATCAATTATCTGGGCATACCAACGTAAAGAACTTGTTTGCGTTATGATCAATCACATGGTTTAAGTTGGTCGGTCACCATATAGAAGCTACATTTGTTTGAGTTTTTGTTAAGATGCTGTGAATAGTAATTTTTTTAAAGTGGAATAAAACGATAAATAAGCTTTGTGCCCGACCTCATATAAATATAAATAATATTTGCCTAATTTACTGTGGTTAACTTTCACATTCACACATTACCAAATGTTTTTATTACAGCTATCCAAAGTGACAGATGCCAGCTTTAGTAGGGATATATCAGGGACTATTTCTAACTACTTTTTGATCTGTCATACAAGTAAACTCGGGTGTTGAATGTACTCTATCTCCATACTAATATCATATTCGTGATATTTCTAATATCGTCAAGCTACCCCTTTAAAGCCTACAAATCACTGTTTGAAAAAATATAAATACTATTTTGCGGTCATTATTGATAGTTTATAACTATTTTATTAGTTAATTATCACAAATGATAATGATGATATCTATCAAAAGTGACAACTGAAAATCACATGTCTGGACTTATGATTACGTTAAAGTATATCTAGTGCCTTTATTTAGCCGTCAGATATTTCCGTTCGTAAGAAAGTTGGGATATACATTTACTGTTAGAAGAATTACGTTGTCTCTACCTATTAAGACCCAGTTCACAAAATAACGACTCATCTTAATTCAGTACTTCTACCATATTTCAACAAGTCCACTCAATTTATTAGCCTAAGCTTTATTAGTTTTATTTGAAATCCCAAGTTCCTAAATATGTTAATCATTTTTCAACAAAAATAAGGAAGTGAATAGCATAATTTTAATGTTTTTATTCTCTTTTTTTTTAATTCACATATATATACATGTCCAATTATTGAAAAAATAGATAATGGGAGTGTAGAAAGTCCAGACCCCCATTTGGGGGTTCATATCAAACTTTTATTGGCTAAAGGTTTAGTTAACATAATTAGTGAAGCGCCCCTTCTAACTCATTTCTCCATAGAGAAATTAACTTTCTACTTAATCGATAGGCCGCCAAATCTGTTAATTTATATATTTGTTGATTATGTTTTGGGGTAGCTTACTCAAACCCTTCATTACAAAGCTCACAATATTCGTGAAACACCTACTAGGCAATACTTAAAGTAGTATATTGCTTCTTTTTCTCTAAGACCTCATTTTGAAATCCAATTTCAAATGAAGAACGTTATCTCATAGCCAAAATTATTACTAGATCAAATGTATATATTTATACGTCAACCCGTGTAATCTGCAGCTCAAACTTTTGTTAGATATTTTGAAAATGTTATCCATGTTGACAAAACCAAGAGGTTTAGTATTTTTTAAAAGTTTTTAGAGGCCTATCTAGCTTTATGTTTATTTTTCAGAGCTCGTTTTTAGAGTCACAATTTTAAAAGAATTTCTAAAATATTTATTTAGGGCTAAAATCCTAATTATCTCTATAACAACACAACTTTTAGGTAAGGATGTATTTAATATATTCTTTACCTTGATGTAAACCTGCCTACTCACTGTGTTTGGCTTCACCTAATGTGTTATTTAGACTTGACATTAAAAACCATTATTATTAACTTTTTATACACAAGAGTATATACAGGCTTTTGGATTTTGAGAGTTTTTCTTTCCATATTTTGTGCTCTCCTGATTTTTATCTTGCTTGCAGTGGTTCTTATTCAGTATATACATTTGTTTCAAATTGTTTAAAATATTTCAAATGGTGTCATAGCAAACGGCTTCTTTTTGGCAAGACAGCTAATATTTTAAAATATCATCATGTTGAATAAAACTTTTTATGTAAAATTTTTGCCTACCTAGTTAATGGGCTGAACAGGAAATTCCATATAATCTTAAAGCATTTAGTGTTATCAGTGGTTTCAATCCATAATGTTTCATACTGACAAAAAGATGGTTACAGTGTTTTTCAATCAGTTGATGTTTTGGAAGTGTTTTGCATTTAAAATAATGGAACGAGTTTCAGAATTTTCACGGGTAGTGAAAGAGCTGTACAGTAAATACTCATCTTCCCCATGCTAAGAAAAAAAAGCAGACATTTTACTCTCATATTTTCCGGTATTTAAACATTGTCCAGGTATTGAAAACAACTTTTACTTTCTCTCGAGGGAATGAGTAATGGTAAAAAAAAAACGAAAGTGGAAAAACACCTACCGAGTTTCAAACCCAGATCTCCTCATCAACGGCAACCGAGTACAGTGTGAGTTTAACCCCCCATACTGATCGGCCACCCGTACGGGTATAGTGACATGCAGTGTAGCATAAGTCCTCTGCATCACGAAAAACTTTGATACAAGATAAATTTGCATTTTATCAAAGGGCTTTGAACTTCACTTGTCAACTGATAATGTATTAGAATGGTATCAGTGTAATTATTTACATAGGAATCCCATTACTTGAAATCTGTAAATTCACGTTGCCATAATAACACAAATAAAAATACTACGATTGTATTTATATAACTAATCCGTTTAATCAATAGTTTAAATGTAAGTTATAGAGTAATACAAGATAAAGTATTATTGAAAGCTTTTGATAACTTTTTAATTGATATATCAAATAAAACACATTTCTACTATGCAAAATTTTAGTGACTTTAGATCAATGTTGGTGGTCGAAAATGGGTTTCATAACAAAATCAGTTTTTTTAAGTAGGCCTATCCGTGCCCACTTGATGCGATGCTGAACAAACTGCATACAAGAATGATTAGAATTGTTTAGAGGATATTAAGGTAAGAGGGGGGGTTTGAGATTATTATATTAAGAAATTATGAATTATTTGGGGAAATCTGGAAAGTTTATTTATCAAATTTTTACTGTTTATTCGACATAGATCGATTCCCTACATTTGTTAAATTTTTGCAAAATACATTCAATGTTTGGTGGCACATAAGTGTGTGAAGAGCTGTTATCTTGCCAACAATTATTATCTTGATTCAACAAAGGATTTAAAGCTTAACTTTCAGACTCTTGATGAAAGGAAAAAGTTTCAAAGAGGAGTTTAATTTTCAACAAATTTTCAGACAAGGACCATTCCAAATAGCGTATAGTTTTCAAAAAATTCTAGGATGAGTGTCCCTGCCCTCCCTTTGGCTTGGGGTCTTAGCTCCCCAAAAGACTCTTTATTTTGCATAAACTCCTCTCCCCCCTTTTTACCCCTACGTAAATAAAGCTCCACCTCCACTGCTTACATTATTTAAACCTTTGATCTAATTTATCGTTTAAAAACTTCAAATAGGTTCAAGAGATAGTCAATATTCGCGAATTTTCTTCGACTTCGGTGGTATGTGGATTGTGGTCTGTATCGGAGAGTTCTCATATAATAATATTTTACTTTTATCCTGGTAGTCAAATTATCTTAGTCAAATAAATTTTATTATCACCCTGCACCCTATTTATTGTTACCACTTCGAACAATGCGTAAAAATGTAGAAAGTCTCTGTTAGATGAAATCATATTATACTGTTTTTGGAATAAATCCGTAATATAAAGACAGTGGTACACACATATATTTACTTTATGAGGAGCATTAATGTATTGAAACTATTTTTTATTTATCTATTATTTGAGATATTTAAGGTGGGATGGAAGGGGACGCAAGAAAAGGTGAGTGTTTTTGCAGTTATTATGGCAAAACATTTTTGGGGGGGAAATAAAATAAAATATTGTTTCAGTACAAACATAGAGTTTAATTTTCTTCACATGTTAATATCAACATTTTTGTTGAATATCCATCATGTGCATAGCGGCATTAGATGACAAACTTTTTAAATGGAGATAAAAAGTTGTCATTAAATTACAGGACACCCTTGGACCTTGACAGATATTCAAGGAATGTTTGGTTCACCATAGAGATGGAAACTAGAGTCTATGATACTTCAAAATATGGTAAGAGACGGGTGGGTATTCATAAGGGGCATGGGGCTGGGATAGGGGTAGTATGAAAGCACGGATAAAAGGGGGGAGACAAATGACGGGCCAACCTTAAAATTATTTTAGTTAACTTATTGATGATAATAAATTGAAGTGTGATTTATGAACAAACGGGTCTGCAAAGGCTTGCGTTCATTTTTTATTTACTACTTTTTTATAGCAACGCGTCTTACTACCCGTTCGGGTTGTACGCCTATGCACTAATTACTCTAATATGTTAAGGATGAGGAAGGTTGAATTTATAGGAATTGCACCCACAAGAGTGTAAAACTATTTAGGAAAAACTGCCCTCAGTGCGACCGACTGGTATCGAACACCGATCTCTCTGTCATCGACAGTCTAGTCTATTACGAGAGTAGCGCGTTAGACCGTGAGGCCACCGAAGCGTGTTTGATTATGTTTATAGTGTTACCACCCTTAGGAGAAATTAAGCTTAAGTATAAACGTTGACATTTTTAATACCTATATCTCGATTACATTAGCTCCATTTAATCAGTTAAAATTATTTTACAAAAATAATAATTGAAAATTTTCCGTCTCACGTCTCTAGGTCACCATGTGAAGAAAATCAAATTCTATGTTTCTACTGGAGTAATATTTGATTTATTTTGAGTGAAAAACTGCTTTGATATAAAAACAGCAAAAACACTGGCTTTTCTCACGTCCCCGTGCACCCTACCTTAACGTTCGCTTTCATAACCGACTGATTATATCAGCACACGGCTTAAAAACTAATTTAACTCTAGAATAGAAACAACATCCAGACCCTCAGCCAATAATTATTTATCAGTATGAAAAGTTAGACTGCAATTTTAATAATAGTAATAATAATAATAATAATAATAATAATAATAAATTTCTCGGCCATGCCAGGAATCGATTCCGGGACCCTTTTCTCACTTAGCAGACACGCTGCCGACTGAATTGAAGCTGTTATTGAGGTACTTTTTTCCTATTTTGATTTTAAGGAACGCTGATTCGATCCCACCGCCTTTCCCCGCCTGAATGCGCCACTGTGATAAGGAATAGAGCATTTGCGTTTTCAGTACGGTGCTAAGAGTTACAAATTATTCAAAAATATGTTTGTATGGATTTGCAAAGTGTAAAGCCTTTCTGTTATTTATATATTTGTATATATAAATAAAAAAAAGTTGTTGATGTGTTTGGTATATTTATATATTGATCAAATACTAAAAACATTTTACGCTTCTTAATGAGAAGTTTGAAACTGTTTTTGTTCACACAAAATCTTAAATTTATGAACTTAACACATTCTTGGATTGTTACATTCAAGAGTATTGATATAATTATGACCTATGACCATATCTTAGGAAACCCATTAAATTTTCATTGTTCGTTTTAGTCCACTTATAATTTTAAAAAATGGACGGTATTGAATTTGGCTTGTGACAGTTTTCTCGCACAGCTTTTCACACATAGTCTCTCCCGAACCGACATTTTGTCCACAAAACATTAAGGTGGAGAGGTAGGAAACGTGAGAAAAGGCCACTGAATCTGCAGTTTTTACATTGAAAATTTTTCTGGTAAAAATGAATAAAATATTGCTTCAGTAGAAACATAAAGCTCAATTTTCTTCACATTATAATATCAACAGTTCTTGAATATTTGTCAAGTTTGTCCTGGAATTTAATGACAACATTTTCTTTTAATTTAAAAAATATGTCATCTAATGCCGCTATGCCCGTGACAGATATCCAGCAACTGTTTATATCACCATGAGAAGAAAAATTAAATTCTTTGTTTCTAATGCAGCAATATTTTATTATAAAAAATATTTTTTGCTATAAAAAGACACAGACCTTTTTTTCGAGTTTCATATTAGATTTATAACAGTAATACCGTGCGTAAGTTTATTATATTTTCTACGGGCCTGCTTTAAATTTTCGTGGCCCAGTACCGGGTTGCGACCCACCATTTGGGAAACACTGCTTTATCCGATGGTTATAAAGTTAATCAATCTTCATTCCTATTTTAATGAGGTGTACTTAGTAATATTTTTACGGGTGGTTTGAAATCTGACGATTGACTGAAGGTCAAATATTAATACATTTTATCAATGTTGTCTATTATAATTATATTGTGTATTGTTAGTTTGATGTGCCAATATATTTTGTAGTTGAATGAAGTTCCTTATTGATAGCAGCTTTTAATAAAATTTCCCCGATTATAATTTAAAACTTATATTTTCCCACGCAGGCTATTTATGCCCCTTTGAGGGAGAAGCATTAACAATAATAATTGCAGACCATTGACTTTTTTTTTAATAGGAAAGAGGCGGTTTCTTTCAGCTATTATGTAGTTCCTCTCTTCTTCCCATGGGTCCCAATGGGAAGAAAATGTTTCCCTCCCTTACACGCTACAAGGTCCAGGGGCCACCCTCCTTTCACTACCACCACGCCAAGGAGAAAGAAAGGTTCGGAGTGCGTTTATCGCTGCATAATGACGCAGTTTGTCTATTCCTTTTTGAGACATGCTGTTTCGGAAGTCTCAGGCGAGGAAGAGAAGGCTTGGAGGAATCATTGGTAGACAGGCAGGCGAGAAGATTGTTTCTAGGCCTCATCATTGAGAATAGTAAGGAACTTTCTGGAAAATCTGGAGTGTGGCTGGAATCATATTAATCAGTTGAATGTAAACAAACATAATTAAAAAAGTCAATTCAACTATAACATTTAGTTAAATTAATTCTTGTAAACATAAAGAAATAACAGTTACGGATTTCGTTGACCTCAGTGGTCTTGGGGTAAAGTGTTCAACTCAAGACCTTATGTTAGTGGGCTCGAAACCCAGCCGGGGTCAACCCATTCTTCTTGAGCAATATAAATACGTATCACAAATTCTTTCAGAGTGAAAACAAAGCCGTCGGATCCATGTCGATTGTGGCATCTAATAAAATCCTGGAAGGTATGTGAAAATTGAAATTCCCCTTCACTTTCGCTCAAAGACATTATCGTGTGCTGATATTATCAGTCGATTCAGAAAGTTCGCGTTAAATACCTTAAATAAATAAATAGCTTTTTCTCAAAGCAAGTGAGAATGCTATCAAAGTAATTTCCAATTTAAATGGACTGTTTTGTTATCTTTGGGTGTGTATAACATGTAAAATTACCAAAAATACATCGTCTCATCAGATCACTAAAACATTTTTTTTTAAATTATTTCTTGTAACCTATAATTTAATGGTCTTTTGACTAAATATCATTGGTGAATACTATTAATTTCTATTATATGAAAGACTGTATGATCAAACTAACGCAATTAGTAATTATATAATCGTACATATAGTGAGATTACTTCGAACAACATATCATTTGACAAGGTTTAATGCGCTTAAATATTTAGGAACCAATTTAACTAGCAATAAATAAACATATTAAAGTGGAAATTAGGAAAATAATTCAGTCGGGAATTTCATGCTGCTAGGCTGTTAGTAATTTAGGATGCTTGAAAACAGGGAGCTTAGGAAGATATTGTGTTTAGAAAGGGATGGGGGTACTGAGAAGTGGGTGAGGTTACATAATGATGATTGATTAATGTTCACCTCAAGACCTGATGTTAGTGGGCTCAAAACCCAGCCGGGGTCAACCCATTTTTCTTGAGCGATATAAATACGTAGCACAAATTCTTTCAGAGTGAAAACAAAGCCGTCGGATCCATGTCGATTGTGACATCTAATAAAATCCTGGAAGGTATGTGAAAATACCTTTCCCCGTAAAAATTGAAATGCCCTTTCACTCTCGTTCAAAGACATTATCGTGTGCTGATATTATCAGTCGATTCAGAAAGTTCGCGTTAAATACCTTAAATAAATAAATAACTTTTTCTTAAAGCAAGTGAGAATGCTATCAAAGTAATTTTCAATTTAAATGGACTGTTTTGTTATTTTTGTGTGTATATAACATGTAAAATTACCAAAAATACATCGTCTCATTAGATCACTAAAACTTTTTTTTTAATTTCTTTATTGTGACCTATAATTTAATGGTAATTTGACTTAACATCATTGGTGAATACTATTAATTTCTATTATATGAAAGGCCGTATGATCAAACTAACGCAATTAGTAATTATATAATCGTACATATAGTGAGATTACTTCGAGTAACATATCATTTGACAGGGTTAGTGCGCTTAAATATTTAGGAACCAATTTAACTAGCAATAAATAAATATAATAAAGTGGAAATTAGGAAAATAATTCAGTTGGGAACTTCATGCTATTAAGCTGTTAGTAATTTAGGATGCTTTAAAACAGGGAGCTTAGGAAGATATTGTGTTTAGAAAGGGATGGGGGTACTGAGAAGTGGGTGAGGTTACATAATGATGATTGATTAAATTACATACACTGCACGCATCACAAGACATTGTGAGGGTAATCACATCTTGTAGATAATTGTCGGTGGAACATGCAGCACGAATGGAAGAATCAATAATAATTGCCACGTGCATAAGCGGACACCAGCTAACACATTTGCTTTCGTGGCCAGCCTGTATATAATCGTAATGACTTAGCAAATGAAACGAGGTTGGCACGGAATTAATGTTTATTTATTAATTAATAGTGTTTATAATGATCGTATAGTGGATGCGCCTACATGACCTTGTTAAAATTATTTGGGTGAGACAAACATGGTCATTTGGGCGCACTTTTCTCACCTATTAGTGTGATGATTCATGGGAAGCCCTAGTTTTCCGTTATTTCTGTGAAGGTGCAGTTTTCCCAGGCACGATTTTTCCGACACCGACTTTTCACAGAGGATTTCCCACGCATATTTTTAAGGTGGTTTCCACGTGCAGTTTTTCACGGTAGTTTTCCAAATGTGATTTTACACTTTTGATTTTTTTTTTCTGTGTTGTATTAAATCTTAATTCTCAAGTGATTTTATAACGTGAGTTTTTTCACGGTGATTTTCCCATCCTCTGCCCACGCCTATGAGGGAACATCTCCTATATCACAGCCTTCCTCATCCTTAACCCTTAAATTAATTGATTAATAACCTTGGTGTTGTGTTAAACGTAATAACTTCAAACCCACTTCGGTTGTCGCATGACCTAAGGTGTCACTCTCGCAATAGACCAGAATGCTGATGACGTGGATATCGTGGTTTATTCTGATCGGGTGTACTAAGAGTAGTTTCACCTAACTGGTTTCCCACTTTCTCTCTCTCTCCACCCAAATGCGGGTACACTTCCTCTAAATTCAACTTTACTCACCCCTAATCTATTAACGTAATTAGTACATAAGTTTATAACCTAAATGGTCAGTAATATGCTGTGCTAATAAAAAAATATCTAAACACTATGCCGAACTAGTTAAAACAGTGTGCCAGGACTGACAACTCTAGTAGGGTTTACTGAGCAGCCTCAATGAAATCTAACTGTCGACCACACCTGCACCGGATCCTACAAGGAAGTAGTGATGCAATGCCAGTCCTCAAAATATGGTAGTCAAGGTGTGCGCAAGACAAGACCTGTCTAGTTCGAGAGGGGGTTGGATAGGAGGGTTTTCACACACCCTCCTCGAGGGATATTCTCAACCCCTACCGTAGTGTGTGCTACTCTTAGTTCTTCCCGTTCTTATTACCTATAGTTCACACAACTATTAAAAGATAACCTAGTGTTTTTAATATGGTTTTTACAGACGTTCAAAAGGGATACTAACACCTGGGATTTCAATTGGTTAGCTTCGAATCAATCTTAATTTTACTTTCTCACATGGCGGAAATATTGTAAGCTTGAACATTTTAACAGCGAGATCATGTGCCCCCGAACTCAAAAGTGTGGGTTTTACAATTCTGTTGGTCCCCATGTCCGTCTGTACCCGGCGCCACAGCCGTAACGGTTTGGTGGATTTCGTTCAAACAATAGTTGGGTGTTATATGGTCATACCTCAAGGCCAAATCGTTAATTTGATTCTACTTCTACAATTAAGGGTAGCTTACTATTGATTGAGTTTTGAAATTTCTAAATTTTTCCAAAATATCTTTAACGAGTTTGCTCAAAAAGGATATATGTGGAGTGTGCTTAAAAACATTTAGGTTAGTATATTGATTACCGATATAATATAAATTATGTGTACCCACATTTGGATGGAGGGAGAGTGGAAATCCATTTAGGTAAAAACTTCTTAAGTACACCTCGCTGAGATTTGAGCCTTGACCTCTCCATCCTTGACAAACTAAACTAGATGAGTTTTACATTTAGTTCGCAGGCCTACCGGCGTTAGTACATCAATATTAGCCTAGAGAGAGGCTATAAAATCCCATGGTTAAAATTCAGAATAGTCAATTGGGATCGAAACCTTATCTCTTGAAATTAGTCAATCGTAACTTACTAACCGATCGCTTAAGCCAATTATTAGTTTTATTCTTTTACAACTTTATATTTAGCTAAAAACTTGCTGGTAATTTGGGTTAGTTTGGATGTCCGGGATTGACACCCAGCCGGGTACGCTGAGTATAAATATTTCCCTTAGGGAGACTTTCATAGCCTCTTAGGCTAATACTAGTGTTTCTTTGAAATTCACATCCCTCATCATGTATGTTGCTACCAGTTAGGGTGACCGAGCAGAATAAGCCGTTACATTCACATTGCAATTGGTTTCTGTTGATAAGAATATCAGGGTTTTAATCTCGACCAAAGTTGTATTGAAGGTTATTTTCCGTGTGTGATTTATCACTGCGATTTTTCCATTCTCTCTTCACGCTAATGTGGCTACTCCACTACCTCTTAGTACAACGCCTTGATTAGGACGAATCATACATTTCATCTCAGTATGGACACGATCCAGTTAGTGTCGCCTCACAATGCATCACGGTATCGATAGGATCCCGTTAGGGACTCCTCACACAATGCATCACAGTATAGACATGATATCGTTATGGTCGGCTCATATATTGCATTCCAGTATATAAACGCTGCTCTGTTACTTGACTCGGATGCCAGACATGGAATGCAACAGGAATAGCACAACCGACTCGGGAAGGTATTCCCATGTGACTCTTGAAAGAACGACGTTTCGACATGAATGTGTGTTTATCACTCAAGGTTTCTGATGAACTGATTATCGTACGTTGCGACCACAAGACAATACCACTTCAGGTTTGAAATGATGCATTCGCTCTTGTCAAACCACCAAATTATGACAAAATAGCGTGTCTGTTCTGTAGAAAGGGAGGGTATTAGAGGGATTCGGCCCCCCTCTGGAATTTGATAGGACTCCCCTCCCTAGTGGGGTTCCATATATACGCTTACAGACTTTTATTGACTAAGGCTAAAGTAAAAATTTCTAGCGGACCCCCTATACAAATTTGCTTTCCACTTCCTTGCTCTCTAAGCATTACTACCGTCCCTATTGTAAGGAATTTTGAGTAGTTTTTAATTTCCCCTACTTTTTTTTAAATATAAATAACGAGGTTGATCAAATGTTGTTGTTTTTTTTGCTGCAGATGAAAGGAATATAGAGGTTCGAATCCCGGTAGGGTGTATTAAAAGTAATTTTTCCACATGTGTTTTCCACTCTCTCGTCACGTAAATACGAGTGTACTTCCTCTAAATTCAACCTTCCTCAAACCTATCTCATTAGTGTAATCAGTATATATGCTTATAACCTTAACAGGTAGTAAGACACTATGCTAAAATAAGTGTTTTTGAGACCAGTGATACCATTTAACCATATTTTTAAAAGTAAAATATTTTAAAACGAAAATTCTTTTAAAACTGATACTGATTTCGTTGTTATCCGGCTCCATGGTGTAGTGGTCAGTGCACCTTGTCTACAAGCCTAGTGGTCACGGTTTCGATTCTCGGCTAGTACCTTGGGTATTTTTTCCTTAAGGGGAATGATCCCAACCGTTACCAGGGTTTGGTTAGTTAGGCTTAAGTTAAGTTAAGATTCACACCGGCTCCACAACTTCATAGTCACTATCATCACATCATCCCATAGTGTGTTCGACGTGTAGACAACCTCCTGTGGGGTACCCCGGCCAACGTTCTGTGACACTAGAGCGACAATTAGTATACACATAAGGCGACCAAACTTGTATGCCATGTCTCTTCCGGTCAAAGGTGCCATACGATAAAAAAAAAAATTGTTGTCATGTGAATAATGCAGGAAATAACACTTTGAAACTATTTCTGTTTCAATCGTAGCCTTGTCCATCTATAAAAACTGTTAATTGGCCAAGATGGACTATTAGTTACATGCTACAACAGTTGAAATTAATTTTCACATTTAATTTGATTATTTTTTTAAATTTGTACATCATGTCTTTCTAGCCTTTCGGAATATTCGCATATTTAGACTAAATTTAAAGTAAATTTACCACACTGACGTCATAGAAGATTGGGAAACGATTAGGTGAAGACTACCTTCAGTACACCCGACAGGGATTCGAACCCTTATCTTCCCGTCATCTGAAATCCAGTCGTAAGCCATGTGGCCTTCAAATTGGTCCCCAGGGTATTTCAAATACTGACAATGGATATTATGTACTGTACATTTATTATTATACTGTTTGTAATGTAACGTTGAAATACATCGTTCCAGTCTTTTATATAATAAAGGATGATAGTACATGATGCTGTTTTTTTTAGGGTGAGGTCCTGTCGTCTTACAGAAAAGGCGGTAGTACACCCATAGGTACTGGTTTTTAACCAAGTACTTTCAAAAGTACCTCTCTTTGAAGTTAGAGAAAATAGTATTTTGAATTGAACAGCGCTAGCGAAGAAAACCTTTGAATTTTATTTTTTCTAAAAGCTTAATTTACAAGTTCTGTTTACCAAAAGCAGGAAAAATGACCTTTCAGGAGGCTCTTTTTACCAATATCAATGTATACCTACGTTTTATTTTACTCTTTTTACTTTACCTCGACACCTCGGAGAGAAAGTATTTTGATTCTTTTTAAATAATTGAACTCAAGATTTTGATAAATGTTGAAACCAATAAAAGTGATTTTCTAAATTCCATTTCTTTGCCTGTCTGCTCGTCTGTCTGTTTGTCTATACCTTGGGCTAGAGCCGAAACTATTTTACCTATTGGGCTGGTATCTGAGGCTTTTATAAGGTCCCCGGAGGGATTTTTAGAATTAGATATTCAACCCTAAATTTAAGGTTAATTTACTTAAGGGTAAACAGAGGAAAAAAAATATATTATCTAGAAATTTGATTTAACAAGTTTGATTATAATTCAAACACTGTTTATTCTTATAAACAAGATGGAAATTATTATTTTTTCGTGAAAATGGCTTTGAGAGTACTTTAAATAAGACAAATTTTTCCATTTTCATAATTTCTCCACAACTATATGAGATACGAAACATCTTATCATTGTAAAATTGTAGTACTATTAAAAATACAAATCTTTTATATGAAATATATTTTTATAAAACCAACAGTTTCTGAGTTATAATCAAATACATATATATTTTAATTCAGGTCTTTGAAAATGAATTTGTTTTTATGCTTTTTGGTGGACAAAGATATTTCTCTTTTCTCAATTTTTCTGTAACAGTGTTCCTAGTTATTAATGCCATTGACTAAGTAGGTAACAATGTATATTATTTCATTTATTATCTTTGGTTTAGTATTTCTAGAACAATATATATACGTATTATTTCGTTTCACAAATCTTACGAGTTTTTAATAAATGTCTATACTAAGATAAATGCGAGAGAAAATCTGTGTGGTGCACCGTACCATTTATTTACACACGTCTCTCAAAAATATTTATTGATGTTATTTCTTATTTGTTTATAGAGGTGTTTTGTTTTTAATACTATGAATTATTAGAATTATTATACTTTATTACTAGTTTTGAAGTGTCTAGCAATCAACATTCTAAATTTATTTATAGTCAATAATTAAAGTAAAATAAAAGTTAAAATACATAAGGTTTTTTCTTGACATTAATATTTATTCCATGAAATTGAAGATGAAGTGAGTAGTTATTTTTTAATGTATTATTTGGCTCACGCTATATATCTATACCTAAGGAATTATTTTTTATTTTGACTTTGGATCTTAAGTTGAGAATAATTTACTGATGAGCGATTAGTTTTTAATTCTAACATTTTTATTAATTTCGCATTTTTCGAAAATGGCTCTAACCATTTTATTTTAAATGGATATCTAGGGAGTATTTGACACCCCAAATGACACTGTGTGATCTTACTTAGTTTTTGGTTGAAAATTTATTTAAGGTTAGATTAGTGATGATTGGTATTTTAAAAGTTTGAATATTTTAATAAAGGGATATAGTAATTTGGTTCGAAATAAGTTCATAGTGAGTTTTTTATATAATAAATAATTGTAATAATATGTTTTCTAAAAAAAACATTTTTAATAACTTACTGATTTTTGTAGAACTTGATTACTGTTTTTTAATATCTTAAACAATTTTTTTTAGAAATTGGTATCCGGGTACTATTCTATATGGTCAGTAATAATCTATGTTATGTTTATTTTTCTAATATAAATTAATATAAGGATATCTTACTTAACTAAAATGATAACAAATATGAATGTTTTGGAAATTATCCTTTGATAATGAGTTAAAAATAGGTATCTGGTAATTGTTTTTCGTGATAATAACGAATAAGTTTTCATTTTTACAAATTATAAATAGTTTTAGGGTAGTTTTTATATACGGTAACTTAATTTGAAAATTTTAAATTTACTAAAAATGTTTGAACGATTTGGTTTTAAATTTATATATAAAGAGTCTGTATAGTGATGGATGTGTTTGAGGATAGCCTACTTAAGGGTTGTTTACTGAAAAAACTATTTTCTTCCAAGCTATACACAATATTAAATTTTTATGTCTTACCCTTTTATTTTGTAACGTATTAATGGCATGTTTAATGCATTTTTTGTACTGCTTTTTCTTAAAGAAAATATGGTAATCATAGATATAATACATAATATAGGAGGTGTACACTCGGTTAACAAAAAGAGACATTGTTAAACGCCCGAGACCACAAGCACAGTGAACTCCCAAAAACACTACACGTAAATTCATAACTCTTGGAAATTAGATTTGAACCAATATTCGAACCAAAGTTTTTTTTAGAGAATAAGTAATTGTATATACGATGGACCAAAACGCTCAAACCATCAGGGTCATGGCTGAGACTCCAGCCCTTTCCTCTTATAAGGGGTAGTTTTATGTCACTAGCACTAGATTCTAAGGCTACTAGAAGCAAATTTATTTTTCATGAAAAGAGACTTGTCTAATGGTAGAAAATCCACTAGATCTACCTTCACGTATCCTTACGTCAAATCATGTGCTAAGCAGATGCCACTTGTGAATGATAAAAAATAACATTAATGATATTAAAAAAATGTTATTATTGCTGCCCGAGAACAAATACATTTGTATTTTATAAAAGTCAAAATATTCTACTGTTTGCAATGGTGGGCACGCAGAGGACTAAGCATCAAGTGTGCCTAGTCTAGTTTGACCTTAACAGGGAGATCAGCGTTTGAGCCCCAGCTGGGTTTACTGGTTTTAAAAGTTGTTTACCCACTCTACGCAAATTTGGGTTCATTTTCTTTCAATTATACTTTCCCCCAACCTTATTTCATAAGCATGATTAAACGCAGATAGCCTGGATGTATATTAAGACGCTGTGGAAAAACAACCATGCTAGGTTAATTGATAGAACTTTATTCCGACACCTTAGCTTAGTCGATATAGAACTTTTTAAAACTGATCCTCTGACAAGACATCTTGTGAATGTGAGGAATGCCAGGTCTCCACCGTGGTTCGGATTCCACGTTAAACTGTAGGTCCTTCATTTCATCTCACAATCACCCTACCATTACACATTAGCGTAAGTGCGTATAACCCGAACGGGTAGTAAGACGCGGTGCTAATAATAATAATTTAAACTGATCTAAGATTCATCATAAATGTATTGTTGGAGAAATTGAGGTATCCCCTTTCACAGGGAGTTGACTATTTTATCCTTATTAGAACTAAGTTGGTTTGAGATGATTTGATCAGTCAGCTCATAAAGTGTACGTAAAATATATCTAGTTAATGATAATAATGATAGTTTTCTTCTCTGACAGTGACAATAAATCGCGACATTCGCTCGCCAATGTTTCTTCCTCCTCACGTCTTCGAGTTCCCTTGCCCTTGGTCCACGGTCTGTCGCCAAGTTGATTGTTCGCCCTTGGTCTCGTAATAACTTATTTCCCTGTAGTTATGCGCGTGACTCAACCGGGCTAAACTTAGGTCCTTCCAGTCATTGATCTTAAGAGAAAGAGAAAAAGAAAGAAAGAGAGTCATTACTGGACCCAACTTGGCGCAGAATTCGACAGTGGGGCGGTTGGACCACTGGGGACACCCTGATGGACGTGGTATTGCCCCTAAGTAGGATGTGACGTGATCACTTTTTTTCTTGTCTTGGGACCTACGGCCCCCCCTCGCCTCTCTTCCCCCTCGGCTTGAGATCAGACAGACGCCACCGGTCTTTATCACCGAGGACAAAATGTCTTGATACATAACTAGGTTGACATTTTAATAGCCCCGCTTCATTTGTATTTTCTTTTATAGTGAAAGTGTTGTAAACTTTAAAATTGTAGACTTCAAGAGTATGATGTGTCTTGACGTTTTATGTCACCCCAAGCTCAAAGAAGTGAATCCTACAATAATCATTCTTTCCCTACGTCCGTATGTTTACCCAGCCTGGGGCTACATTCGAAACGGTGTGACGGATTTAGTTCAATCTTGATCATAGCAGACCCAACTCCGCTCCCGGCTCGCATCTGCGTTTGTGTGTGCGCGCGCGTGAGGTATAGGAGTAAAAGGGAACAGAAAATACCTACAATACACCAGATATGTGTGCAATGCGTTCGTATTTGAATGATTACTTGACATTTTCCGCAGTGACGATGGAGGACAAAGTGACAACGTTCCATGTTAATAACTATAATATATCTTATTTGTGACAGAATGAAGATTTTTGCGCAATACTTATCTGTGAAGCCATTCTAAAATGGTCAATAACGGCCTTTACAAAACAATTTTTATCCAAATATAATTTAATATTTCAACATTATTCAGTATTATAAACTTTTATTAACTCTTTATCTCCATTAATGTTTAATCATAAAATGCCAACGTGCAATAGTGTTTGTATAAATTTACTATTTCTAGCCAACTGCGTCACCGAGTTGATTCGCATGTGATGCACGTTCTTAAGATGCTATATGGCTATATTATGATTTTGATTCTAGCCCTAAAACTAAGAGTAGCTTACTTATGACTAATTTTATTTTTTATTTGACATTTTTCGAGTATGGTATCAACTATGTTGTTCAATGTATATATCCAACGAGTGTTTTACATGATAAATATTCTTGTTTTTGAGATAAAAATTGATTTAAGAGTCGTTTACTGATGACTGTTTTTCGAAAATGACTGTAATTAATGGGATTCAAACCAACTTTTTCAGACATAATCCTTATTGGAAGCCCTGTTTTGCTACACTGGAAATCATCGCAGAAGGAACTTCATGGTTACTATTGGGAAACAGCATTGTCACCCTCTCGTTTTTGTGTGATCATTCTCCTCTCAAATATAAGACAAGTTTTGCAACGCCGGTTAGTCGAGTTTATTAGTACCCCATTACACCACCTTCAGACATAACAAGAAGCTAGGAGATTTGGCAACATTTGACCGAGAGAGAGTGAAGAAGCCTTTCTCAATTAGACCTGCAGTTCCCTCTGCCACCAAACCACTAGTGGCCTGCTTGACAAATCTCTCTTCGAAGTCTTCAATAGGCTTACATGCCACAACTATAATACAAATCCTCAAAGGCATAGGCTTAAAGAGAGGGAGGTGGGAGGGCTCTTGTTATCCTGGAAATTGATTGACCCCTACCCCCATAAAGAAGGTCCCCACATATTCGTAAGAAAACAAAGGTATAGTATATTCTTAATTTTACTTTTTGTAATATTTCAATAGCCAGAAATTCTAGTAAATTATTTTAATATGCTATAAGATGCATTCCTTAGTACACACAAATGGTATTGGATAATAAAGGACGTTTCTTGGAACTAAATGATTCAAATATTATTGTTATTGGTAGAGCGTGTTTACACGGGTCCACTTTCAGTGGCTGACGCGCGCTACTTTGACTTTTACATACGTTCAAATTTGTGCATTCAAACGCAGCCACAGAAGTGGTGGGGCTAAGTGACTATGGGCCAGTTTCATAGTCAAATTTAGTACGCCTCAAGTGCGGCGCTACACTAAGTACATGACGACACCTACCTAAACTCGAATGGAATGGGCCAGTTTCCTATGTGAGAACGGCCCATTCCATTCGAGTTTAGGTAGGTGTGGTCATGTACTTAGTGTAGCGCCGCACTTGAGGCGTACTAAATTTGACTATGAGACTGGCCCTGTAGCTGGACAGAAGCTCGCCCTCACTAGTCACTACCTGCGGCTCCGTGACGCGGTCTAGGACAACTGGGCGCCGCCAAACGGGTGCCAGGACAACTGAGCGCTAGGACAACTGGACGTTAAAAAAACATTTTTTTCTTTTATTTTTTAATTAACTTTCTTCTAGTATAATGCAATGCACTTTTTTTAGAATATAAAAAATGTACAATTTTTTCCATATATTCTTCAATTAAAATTAAAAAGTGATGGGTAAAAACTAAAAATGATCTTTTTTTTTTAACTAATCATATTTTTAGCGCAACGTCTTATATTTTCCAATTACGTAAATATTCATTTTTGGAGCTATTTAAAAAAATCTTAGTAGAGGAAACTTAATTAATTCATATTTATAAAGTTAACCTAGCCTAACTTAACCTAACCTAATTTAGCTATTGCAATGCATTAATACAAGTCAAAGAACATTTAAATAAAACATGATGTTGCGCATAATCAAAGCGTGTATAGTTTGCTTTTACTCATAACTTTTTAATTTATGAAAAAGTGCATTGCATTATGCTAGAAAAAAAAGTGAAACCTTTTTTAAAGAAAAAAGGTGGGGTTGCCCAGTTGTCCGGATCCATCCGTGACGCGATCATTGTTGATGTTGATCATTGTTTTGAATTGGTGCGTTTGGATGGAGCAACATCCACTGGCCACTGACGTCAACCATCTTGTTTTAAATCACTCTGTCGAGCATTGTGGAACTTTGATCACCATGCCGAGAACCAATGGTGTGGTTGTGTAGCTCTACACCTAATATTTTCAAAGAGTTCCTCAAACGAGTTTTTGGACATTCTAAATCGCCGACAAAATTGTCATCATCTTGTTTCGAATCTTAGTATACTGGTAGTGTATGGTAAAGTCTTTCGATCAACAAAGCGTGGACACGCATTGTTCGATTTCGCCTGCGCTTCTTCTTTGGTTGAAAACACTTTCCACAATACATTTAGAGGAATCCCCTTAGCTCATGGAATAGGAAAATATACCCTACCCTATCCATATCCTATCTTGCTGTTATTAATTAACTAGTTACGTTTTAAATTTATATTGTTGGTGACCTGACGGTCTAAGGGTAAGGTGTCAGACTTCTATGCTGGCGGCCGGGGTTCAATCCTCGGTCCCGGCAAAGATTTATCTGATTACCAAACCCTTCCTTCACCTCTGACAAGACATTTTGTGAATGTGAGGAATTCCAGGCCTCCACCATGGTTCGGATTCCACGTTAAACTGTAGGTCCTTCATTTCATCTCACAATCACCCTACCATTACACATTAGCGTAAGTGCGTATAACCCGAACGGGTAGTAAGACGCGGTGCTAATAATAATAATAATAATTTTAAATTTATTAAATTGAAAAATTACACCTTTACACGGGAATCGCACCCAGGACCATTGACTTGCGTGCTAAGCCAAGGGTATCGAGTTATTTTCCTTTCAATTTAATCTAAAAATTATCTTGAAGTTAAGTTTAGCTTAAATCAAAGTCTTAGCATAATATAGAAACGTCCAAATAAACCGGAAGTGCTGGCTCCTAGCGCCCATGGAAAAGTGTTTTTTTTCTGTCTGATGTAAGCCAACTTCCCTTTATCAAGCATATTAAAGGTCCTTACGAGGGCGATACCAACCCCCATCATCCGGTCTACGCTTACAAGGGATGTTGTTTTAACACTCCTACACATTGCCGACCTTTACTAGGCTGATGGGGGCGGGGGTTGTATATCTTTATACTCACCCTGTCAATTTAATCGCCTCGAAAAATATATTGCCATCGTCGACAGGATAAAACAGACGTATGAGCTTTCCTCGAGGAGATGTGGGGGTGTGCTAAAGATTTTTATATTGAATGAATACATTTAACACCATGGTAGACCGCTTTGCTGGTTGAATTGCTTGGGGCATCACTTTCTAAATAGACAGGATTGTCGTTTAAGAGGCGATCGGGGTTCAAATCTAGTGGTCAGAGCTCCCTAGCTACAGATCTGGAGGTCCCTGGCTCGATCTCCAGCACTTACAAAATACATCTGTGAAGAAGTGGGTCTGAAATGAGGTCAAACTCAGCCTCGTGAGGACAAATGAGGATATGATTGAATAAAGAAGTTGCAGCTCCGATTTATAAAACTGATATTAACAGCTGGAGAGCTTGTTATGCTGACCACATGACACCCTCTATCTGCAAAGGTTTGCACTATCATCGCTAACGGCAGTGGCCGCTAAGTCGGTAGAGTTCGCTTGCAAGCTCACATCATGGAGTTTTTGTTACCTAAAATAGTTGTGTCCCCCCCATGGCAAACGCGGATACACTTACCATAAATTCAACTTTCCTCATCCCTAAAACAGAATTATTTAACATCTTCTTCTATCCTTCCACCACTCATCCTCCTTCCTCTCTTAATTCCTTCCATTCTTCCCCTCCTCTCAACTGTACACTTTATGTTATCTGCTCCTCCCATCTCTTTCTTGGCCTCCCTTGCTGTCTTTTTCCTACATGCTTCATTTCCAGCATTTTTTTTTCAGCGTCCTCTCTTTATCGATCCTTATTACATGACCATACCATCTCAGTCTTGTTTCCTATACTATCTCATGTACTCCCTGCACCCCCACTCTTTCCCGGATAATTTCATTCCTAATATTGTTACTTCTAATGACAGCTAACATGCTCATCACAAACTTCATTCCTATGACCTCCACTTTCCTTGTCTCTCTTACATCCAATGTCCATGTTTCTGATGTATATGTGAAAATGGGTACAAAATATGCCCTGTACAACACTTATTTACACTTCAAGGGCACTTCTCCTCCATAGCAGGCCTCTTACACACCTATAGAACAACTCTCCCTGCTGTCTTATTTTCATTAAATCCTGTTTACTGTGACCTCTCTTATCAATCACACTTCCAAGATATTTTACGTTCTGTACTTTGCTCAACACTACTACACCCAACTTTATAGCTTTACTAGACATTATCCTCTTCCTTGTCATTACCATCACTTCATTCTTTGCCGTGCTAAATTTTACTCCACACTCTCTCACTTCCTCATTCCATTCCTGTAGTTGTTCTTGTATTTCCTCTTCCTTCTCCCCCATACAATAAAGTAATCAGCAAACATAATGGATTTCCTTCTTTCCTTCCCTTAGGTAACCTAGCAGTCTAGGAGTAGGGTGTCAGACCTCTGTGCTGAAGGTCCGGGGTTCAATCCTCGGTCCTAGCACAGATGTATCTGCTTATCAAACCCTTCCTTCACCTATGACAAGACGTGTATTAATCACAACTTGCGAATGTGTGGTATACAAGACCTCCACCGTGGTTTGGATCCCACGTTATAACTGTAGGTCCTACATTTAATCTCACAATCACCCCACCATTACACATTAAGGTTTGTGCGTATAACCCGAACGGGTAGTAAGACGCGGTGCTACTAATAATAATCTTTCCTTCCCGAGTTTTTCTGCCACTTTGTTAATGTCCATTTCCATTGCCATTACAAATAGTAATGGCGAAAGGGCACTCTCCTGTTTCACTCCATTTTTATTTGGAGCCACTCCGTCCTCCCACTTTCCATCTTAGCACAACTCCTGTTATCCTCATACATGCTTTTCACTCTCATCAATTTCAAATCCTCTTTCCACTTCAACCTCCTCCATCGCTTTCCAAACTTTACTTCTATCCACACTATCATATGCTTTCTCCACATCCATAAATACCATTACCATGTAGTTCCCTAATTCATACCTTCTTTCCATCAGCTGTAATATGGCTAAGATTAAGTCTATTGTAAACCTCTGTTCCCTAAATCCATGCTGTTCCTCTCTCCACCTTCCTTTAATTTTATTTCTTATTCTCTTTTCCATAATCTTTTCGTGTATTTTTGCACAGCAGCACATCAACGTTATCCTCCTATAAGTTGTACACCTCTTCCTGTCTCCTTTCTTGAAAATAAGTATCATAACATATCTTTTATAATCCTCCGGTATTTTGTTCTTCTTTCAAATCATTCTCAGCATCCTGTACAACTGTATAACCATCGTATACCCACTTCATCTGCAGCTCTTATCATTTTCACAGTCAGTCCGTACACAACCGGTGCTTTTCCTTGTTTCATCCTCTTTAATGAGTCCTCCTCCTCGTCCTATGTGCGACCTCTTTCCTCCTCTTCTGCTATTTCCCCCAACTCCTTTGTTTCAGTCTCATTCCTTTCTTCTTCCGGGTTGAACATCTTCTAAATAGATCAAATCCATAGTTCCTATTATTTCTCTTCTGTCTTCGACGTCCTTCCTTCTTCATCCATGATTCTAATTTATTGTCTTTTCTCTCTCCCCCTGTTTCTTACTTGGTTAGATAACACCTTTTTACTTCCTTCCATGTCCCATCCCAGCATTAATGTCCATTTTTGCATCCAATCCTTACTGGCTTCCCGTACCACTCGCTTCGCTCTTTTCTTCTTCTACCTATATCCTTCCTCTGTTTCTTCATTCCCTTACCATGTTTACTAAAAGGCAAAATCTAAGGAACCATTTAATAAGGAGCACACCCATATTAGCGTGGAAAGAGGAAGTAAAAACTCCCAACACTGCCATTGGGGACGATATTCGAGCATATTCAAGATTTTTTTAGATGTTCAGTTATAGAAATAACAATATTAATCAGGTAAACAATGTTACTAGATATTTTTAATCTATTTATAAGCCAATCTATTTTGCAGTTGTCAATATTGACAAGTTATGTTATGTTTAGCAAATTTAACATTAAAGGTGAACTTTTATTAATGTTTGTTGCGTTAGACTTATTTTTAAAATGCTCCATTCGCTTCTTGCGTCAATCTCTCAAGCGCGATAAAACGTATATAAGATGTTGGTAGTAAATAACTTAAAGCGAATATAAGCATATTTTTCTGTGAGAAACATTTATAACATTTATTACTGATATTTTAAAGGTAGGGATAAAATCTATCAAAAGTAACGGCTTCAGATCACATAGCTTATATATAAATATATATAAAACCCATCTACAAAACATGATTATGTTGAAGTAAGCCCATCGAAATATATGCGAAATTGTGAAGCAATAAAATTTACTTTATATATATATATATATATATATAGATAGATAGATAGATAGATAGATAGATAGATAGATAGATAGATAGATAGATAGATAGATAGATAGATAGATAAAGTAAATTTTATTGCTTCACAATTTCGCATATATTTCGACGATAATTGCTATCTTATGTATATATTATTAAAATTGAGCCTTCTTGCTTTTTGGATTTGCAGCGGTCAGTTTGAAGTACTATATCGGTGGTTTTGGATTAACACTTTCGACCTTGGGAATACGGAGTTATCCTATTCATGTTTACAGAAAAGGCTATTGTAAATTCTCTTTTAAATGATTGGATATTTTGTTATTCACCTTTGGCCTAAGGTCGTCCACTCTCTTGATGAGAGTAAACTAACAACCATTTGTATCATGGTCTTCTGCCAAATATTTAGGAGAATTGTATTGGATTTAGAATCTAGAGTTCTTACTTTAACTATGTTCCCTTTGGGGGCTTTATATTTTATGTATATTTATGAAGGATGAGTTTAAATCGTCTTCAATTGATGTTTATTGCCAGATGACAAATTGGCTCTCTAATGCCATTTTGGGAATATATGATGTATCTTCATTTCCTTTATACTTGACTAAATTAAAATAAAACTATCTGTTTTCTCTTGTGACTCCTTAGGTTTTTTTTACCACGCTTCCTGGTTACCTGTGGGCGTCACATTAGAAAAGGCCTATATAAAACTATTTTACTGGTAGTTCTTTATGGGTGGGTGTGGAACGTGGTCTTTTGCCTTTCATGACGAAAACCAATTTAGGGTGTTTAAAACAAGGTGCTTAGGAAGAAGATATCTGGTCCAAAAAGGGTTGTGGCCACTGGGGAGTGGAGGAAGCTACATAATTATGAGCTACATACCCTATACTCATCACAAGATATTGTTAGGTTAATCAAGTCTCGTAGATTACGGTGGGCATGGCATGCAGCGTGAATGGAAGAATCTAGAACCACGTTCAGGGTATTGGCTGGCAAACCCGAATGGGAAGAGACCATTGGGAAGATCTTTACGTAGATGAGAGGATATCATTAAACGATACCTCAAAGAGATAGGGTGTAATGGGGTGGACTGGATTTAACTAGCTCAAGATAGGGATAGGTGGCGTACTTTTTTTAATGCGGTAATGAATTTTCGAGTTTCTAATGCCATAGAGTAAGTAAGTATACAATAATTAGTAACATCAATAAAATAAATAAGTGAAGTGAAACATTTATAGGGTAACTAAATGTTCATAGCTGGTACAGGAAACCATGAAAACATTTGTTTGATAAATGACAGAAAAAGCCATAGTATGGTTGTATCACTGTGTGGTAAACAAGTCAGGTCTAGATAAAAAGATGCTGACTTCTTATTTAGCTTTGTGTGGCAGCTGCCTTATCTCTCAGTCCACCCTGTGTTCTGCTATCTGGCACTATACATGGACGCAGTGTGAGTTAAAGAACCACGCTCATATTCACAGCCACCTCTTGCAGTCCATTACTACAAAATATTATTTATTTTTATTCTTTTCCATTAAATCTCGATCTTTTTGCAAATTACGTTTTTTCTTGATATCTAATAACTCATTAATATTTCTTGCTTTTGAGTTTGTGTTTAATTTTTTCTCTCCTAAGAGGCCCCTTTAAAAGGAGGGTTTGGTCCAGGGCCCTGGACTAATATATGTATGAGTGGTAGAACTTAAAATTCTTTCTTCATCCACACGAATAATAAATATTAACCGGCACTGGTGTAATAGTTCTCATACAGAATATTGCACATCAATTATTATTATTATTATTATGTGTTTTGTCTCACGACAGGTTCATTCCTTTTGTCAGTGAACTTAGACCCCCCAATGCACCCTGTCCTCTGTCTCCTTCTTCAGCTCCTAGATTTTCTTCTTTCCTTTTAAAGTGATCTAATATTTGAATACTCCTTCTTCCTAATTTCCTCTTTCCCTCAACCCTTCCTTCAATAAAGGGTAAAGATTTTAAAATTATTTTCAGAACCCTCAACATGACTGGGCTGTTATTTAATGTTTATAGTGGACTCCAAACTACTGGTTCAATACCAGGGCACCCGCCTCGGTGGCGTAGTTGGTTAACGCACTAGTTTCATGTTGAGCCAAACTGCCTAGAACGAGGAGATCGAGTTTCGAATCTCTTTCGGGTGAACTGGGGTGGTTTTTCCTAAATCGTTTTTCACTCTCCCCCCACTCAAATGCGGGTTAACTTCCTCTCAATTCAACCTTCCCAATTCCTAATTCACTAGCGTAACTAATTCTTAAGCGTATAACCCGAACGGGTAGTAAGACGCGGTGCTAATATAAAAAACCTTACTCCCACCATGTGATGTGTCCAGTCATGACTCATGTTGTCATGAGTCAATGTACAAGACAGACGAAATACCAACACTTTGAAATCACTCAACCGTATTAAGGCACGTAGTTCCTTTTTGCGTGCAAGATGTTCGCTCTGTATTAGCGAGAGGAAGTGATATCCAGGGAGTTAATACATGTGTCATGATAAAGGCTCCCGACACTCCAGATTGTCTCCATATCCAGTACTAATGGTAACAAATTACCATGATATCAACTCTAATAAATCCTCTCCCTGTCCCGTGAAAATATAATCCTCCCTTGATCTTGTAAACAAATTGTGAGGTCCGATGTAACTTTGCTTATCAAACGAACAAAATAATTGATTATATTGAACGTCATCGTAATCGCATTTAATAACTGAGAGTACAGAAAGAGTCCATTAACACAATTATTATAGATCACATCTAAAATACTAAATATATAAATGTGAGGAATCACATGTTCTCTCTCCAACAAACAAACATAAGGTCCCTAAATAGACATATGTGAGAAGCTACATATTATTCTTTCCACAAACACCATTATAAAAGGAATAACTATACATGTGTGAGAAACTATGTCCAATGAGTATATAACAAAAGAAGGTATGTGACTTTTTAAGCACATCGTGTCTATGTTAACGATATCCAAACAAATGAGTGTTAAATATATAATGTGGCACAAGCGTATAGTGTCAAACGAAATATTAATCCATTCATTTTATTGTCTTGTCTGATCCACTGTGCCACATTATAAAACACCGCTTTATTGACATATAGTTAATATAAAAACAGTATGCTCAAAAAGTGACATGCTCAGTTCTACCATATACCCTTCCTCTACAAAAGCAACTTTAAAGTGCCTAAATACACATATGTGAGAAACTAAATGGTATTTTTGGAGAGAAAAAATAAATAAAAAAGAATAAATTTCCTTATTAAAAAATTATGTGGAATTATACGAAAAAATTAAATAGATACATGGAAGGAGCTACATGTTTTTTTTTCTATTAAAAAAAATAGTAGGTACGTACCTAGAGATACATATATGAACAACTATAGTTCTTTCTACTAAAAACGAATATGAAATGCCTAAATATATATATATATATCGACTTTTAACGAAATCGTATGGAAATGGTTAACCGTGTTTCGCCGTAATATTTTATTATATTCCATAATCTTTTAGGTGAGTTTTAATAAAATGGTTGTTTTTAATTAAGAATGACTTGATCAATAAAATAAAACTAGTTGTGTTCTTGTAATATTAATAATTTTATCTTGAATATTATTAGTCCCTAGAAGGTCCTAAAGAAGATTAATCGTTATTTGGTCACCATTTCTAAGATAAATATTATTGATGGAGTTCTTAGTGATACTTAATCTTTTATTTTAAACATTATAACTTAGAAATTTCAATTCAATGTAGTTATGTAACATAATTTGACATGAATCGTACCATTATGTAAGAAATATATCAAATGAATCATGCTCATTAAATAATTTTAATCATTTATATATTTAAGATAATATAACGATTACATAATTAATACATTCAAATCAAAAAAACTTGAACTTTATCAGTAATGGCACATGACATGTCCTAAATCTTTAAGTTAAATCTTACTCATTGAAATTTTCGTAAGCCTTGAGCTATTTAGGATAAGTCTAGAGATCACATTGAAAATATTTAATAAAAAAACACTAATTTTATGTTGTTTGATGACATAGCTTAGCATTGAAAACCGAACCCGAAAATATGTGATACAAATTTGGTAAAAATCTATCTAGATAGAAAGTTATTAAAGGGACATAAGCAGAGAGACACGTTCGTCAAATCAGCTTTTTTTCTTAGCACACAAGATTTTTTTTTATAATATTTTTTGTTATCCAACAAATTAAGCTCAAAGATCACCTCGACAAATAATAACTAGCAAAAATATTATATTGATTGTGCATGTGGAGTAAGAATAAATGATAAAATTGTGAGTAATTGTATGAAATGGTTCCAGTTATTTATTGAATAATATTATATTCTAAATATTTTATTTTATAATTTTTTATTATTGTTATTTGGTCTAAAAGTAAAATATTATGAAAGAGAAATTCAATATCCACTTTAAATATCGAAACTAAAGTGTTTAGATTGTTAAGCATTCTCATTCATAATGTTTGAATTTCTGTAAATGAAGCTAATGTACAGTAATTGAACTTTTTTTTGTGTCATACGCACACATAAATCATGCATATGGAATAGGAATTAAATAAGGCAAAACTTCAAAGGAAATGTAACCATCTTTTTGGTGGAAAAAATAGTGGGAAAATATTTAGAAAAATATATGTTATCCGTTCACCCAACTGGAATTCAAATTTATATTTTCCTGTGACCAGTAATTCAGCCAAACATGACAGTGACGCGTTAAATCACGCAACCAGCTATGCGTGTAGTTGGGGTAGTAAGTTTGTTGGTTGCTAGGAGATATTTTTCAAGAAATCGGCATTAGATTTTCGTGTGTAAAAAATCCTAGTACAAGGTGTGAAACTTTCTAAAATACAGTTTTCTATACATATTACATTACTAACATTATTCTCTAATAAATCATTTAACATCCATGTAGTGCCGGATTTAAGTATGTGAGGGTCTCGGGATGGCATGCAGTTTGTAAGGGGGAAAGGAGGGCATAAACCCATGTAAATAACATTTTAGCGTGTCTGAGGAAAATTAAAAACCAAGCAATTGTTTGATTTTACACAAATATTAGAACTGGAACTTGTAAATTTTACAATTGTCGACAGGATATTTATTTTTAATTTAAAGTGCACACCCATCGATTTGTTTTTGTCTAATTATTTCATGCAGGAAGAATATTACTGTAGGCACAAAACAAGAAGGCATCTACAATAGACAATTAGAATTAATGTTTTACTATGGCATGTTTAAGGCTAAACATATTTATTTTGTAGTAAACGCACAGTCTATAAAAGTGGATATTAACTACGCATATAAATTATTATTAAATGGGTTCCTCAAAATATTTTATTTTCATTTTGAAAAGCAAGTATGGACCCACAACTTTTAAAAGATGAGACAAACGATAAAAATGGGTCGACAAATTTACAAATGAGCCACATTATTTGGACACTTAGTTTAGTTTTTAAATATATATTTTCCTCATCAAAACATCAAAATTATTTAATGTGTGCTTTATGAACCATCTGACTTCATTAACACATGACTTACAAACTAAAAACTACTATAGCAGACAAAATTCTCAAACCCTCGTCCGTCAATTTTTTTTAGCGCCACGTCTTATTAACCGTTCGGGTTATACGCTTATGAACTAATAACACGATTGGGCTAGGAATGAGGAAGTTTGAATTCAGAGTAAATGTACCCAAATTTGCGTGGAGGAAGAGTGGAAAACCATTCAGTAAGAACTACCCTTAGTAAGCCCGACCGAAATTCGAGCCTCGATCTTCACGTCATCGGAAGTATAGTCTACTGTGAGAGTAGCACCTTAGACCATGCGGCCACCGAAGAACGTGTCCGTAAAATCCTAGTGTTGAAATCGAGAACCCAAATGTAACAAATCACAAATACCGTCGTACCGGGGAATGTAGACGGTTTCCTCGGGTAATTAGGGAAGTGCTTTACACTCTACAACAATGGGTACGTGTACAAAAACATAAAACTCTTCTAGTCTAGTTGGACAGTGAGGGGGAGTTTGGGGTTTGACTCTCGTCCAGGTATACTGAGATAAGTCAGGAAAAAACAATATGGCACACGGCCGTACCGAAAGAACACAGTCCACTTTTCACATGAGAAAAATTATCTGGCATATAGGATAGTCATATATGTATAGTCACATGACTTGACGTGTATAATATACCTACGTCAAGTCATGTGATCTGCAGCTTTTTTTTTTTTTAGGGATATNTTTTTTTTTAGGGATATCGTCTATACCTATAGAATACCACTAATAATAATATAAGATTAATAAATTATAATATCGAAAAAATAATTATTATGAAATAACACATTTACCAGATATTAAAACTATACAACAGGGAATACTCAATAACATATTTTTGATATCTGGTAAATATATTATTTTATAATTATTCTTTTTTCGATATTATAATATATTAACCTTCACTAATTTTGCATGTTATACCACATTGGCTAACCGATTGTGTTTTAACCATGATTTCATTTGGTGTGTTTCTTCTTTTTCATCAGATCTGAAGATGATGCCGTCGTAGCATAGAAACATGTATAAATAACGTTGCGTCACTTGAAGCAGTAACCAAGAAACCGGAAAATACGGATAAGAAAAAGATTTAATTTCTATATTTTTTCAAGTTTAATAACTTGTTCTGTCAATTCTCAAAATAATACATAAATACTAAATATGCATGATCACATCATCTTTTGTTTTTAAAGCATAGTTTTAAGTATAACTTTGACTAAAATGTCTACAATTTTAATATGTACTGAATTTTTTGATGTTTGTTATAATTTCAAGATATTCATAATTATAAAATATCATAAATTGTAATTAATATTACCAATTTCTTTCAAATATCAATCTAATATTGTGCATATATATTATATTATATTACATATTTATGTCTTTCATGTTAATTTAATACAACTTGTACAACTTAATTTCAATAAAAATTGAATGTTATCTATAAATATTCTTAAACGTTTTTTATTAAACAATTCAAATTTTTTTCAAAAATCTTAATTATTAGGTCTATGTTAATAAGAACGAATATTTTGTGATTTTTTCAAAGAAATTGTTGCAATTTATATCATTTAAAGGACACAAAATTAAAAATGCGAATGTGTTTTAGGCCATCCATTTCTTGCGATCTATTTTAGCCATAGTTTTTGTGAAACCGGGCCTCAAAATACCAAGAACGAAAAAATGTATTGTCGTATCCAAAGGAAATTCAGAATACCCATAGATAGCCTTATTTATAGTCATAAAATGATTGATTATTATTGGTAGCTTTTATTAACTGAATAAATAATGCCAAAAACCCAAACATTTTCTTACATATTTAATGTGGCTTACACAAAACTTGGTTCCATAAACTTTTAGCTTTTAGCATCAATATTGGCCAACAATTTTTTCAACCAAATCCTATCACCCACTTAGGTTATCCGCTTGTAATACGCTTATTGAGTAGCTGTAGGTAAAGATGGAATTTAAATTAAATGTACCCACATTTGTGTGGAGGATAAGTGGGAAACAATTTAGGAAAAACACTTTCATTGCACCTATCTGGAATTCGAACCTTGACCTCACTGTAACCAGAAAACCAGATCCCGATATTTAGTCCACATGCCTATTAATCTGAGTATAAATTATAATATACATACGATAAATTTAAAGTGACTCGACCAAACGGGCTGATTTTGGTCCGTTTTGATGACCAAATATTTTGATCAAATAAAAGGTGTCTCTTGTCTAAACTAAATTTGTTTCATCAATAGTGGTTACATTTAGCGTGTTCACAGCTATTTTTGGTATGCTTAGGTGTTCATAGAAAAAATCTACTTGTTTAGAGGACCAAACTATTTGTTAAAGAATATTTTTATACAATGAATATTAAAATATAATCATTATATTTTATGAAAATTTTGAGTTCAATAAGGTTAAAATCACGAGTAAAAAATATTGAAGAAAAAAACACACAAATACGGTTGATCATTCAATTTTAGCAAGATTTTACTTTTGGTAAAGTATCAAACTGGACAGTAGATATGTCAAAGTGAACTTGTCATCACTTGAAAATATATCAAACAAAAAAGCAATATTTAATATTCATAATAAATAATACGCTACGTTAATAGTGTGTTTAGAATTATTTGTACTTTCTAAACAAACACGTGCGTTTGTGGTTAGCTATGGTTAAGCAATTTAAATCTATAGCAAAGTTTATCAAATAAAACTGTATTATTCATGCGTGTTACATTAAATTCAATACTTTAATTAATAATACATTACTGATTCCGTAACCACCCCAAAATTGTTTCTTTTTTTTATATATATACCTACGTATTGTTATTAGTCATCACTCATCACATTATTTTCAGTATGAATTACATTTTGAGAAATTGATACAAATGAATAGCGAAAATAAATACAGTCAACTCTCGATTCTACGACCCCGGGAATAGCGTCCCTCTCGAAGTAATGACCCTTTTTTTGGGGAACCGTGAAAAATGTAGGGAAAAGGTTGAAAAGTTTAAGGAAATCGGCTGTAAAATGTGTTTGTTGCATTTATTAAGGTTGCTGCGTTGCAATTATCTTTGTGAGCACTGTATTACTAGTAACTGGGGTGGGTCAGGTATAAAAAAAGACACCACCACATCAATGCCAGTCAATAACACTTGACTCTGTCCACCCCATCCCCCAAGCAAGACAATGTTTCCCCGCACGCGACTGCCGCTACATCACGCGCCAGGCTTGCTTTTGCCATTGTTATTTCAATTCTCGATTTGGTTACTATTTTGGTTTGATTTTAGTGAACAATTTTGTGAACCATTTTTAACGATGATTGTTTAACGTTGTTATTTTGATTTGGTTACGTTTTTGGTTGGATTTTGTGAACGATTTTTGATGACCCGCGCTATTTTTTTTATTTGATACGAACTTATAATTTTGACGAAATGAGTGAAAGGAGTATCTTCTTCAAAAAATAGGTAGGTTTTATTTTATTTACTTTTTCACGTATTGTCTAAAAAATGCAATTTTTTCGTATGAAGGTTAGGGGTGGAACAAAATCTGTTAAAAATTCCAATAACGACCCTTTTTCAGGGAACCGTGAAAGGTCGTAGAATTGAGAGTTGACTGTATTACTCTTTTCTTTTACAGGAAGTCAACAAGTACAACAAACAAGTAGAATTACTATCCTCAAGAAAAAGGATAGAGATTTCAGGTATTACCGAGAAACTAATAAACTGTAACTCATTTCCAAAGTTGTACATCCCCACCTAACTCAATCTCTCTCTCTCTCTCTCTCATTCTCAGTTGTCCAAAATCCTAGGGGGTCTGAGACCTTTCGAGGCAGAAGCTACCTAACCACTAGTTACAAGTTGCCTTTAAATGTGAAGGTCATTTCAAAGTTATTTGCAAGTAAGCCTAAATTTTAAGGGTTTTTCTTATGGAAAATCTATCCTAGAATATAAGGCTCGCAAGAGTCGTGACTGCTAAAGGTGTAATTCTGAGACCTATACAACGACTCTACCCACTAGAGGTTCCTGACGATAAATGTGTAACACCAAGGAAGGAAGTAACTTCTTTAGAAGATCCTTCTAGAAATGAAGTACAGCTCTTAAAGACCACACGTTCTGGTAGAAGAGTCAACGTTCCCTCACGATATACCAATTAGTTGGGGATATCCATCCTCAACGGTGGGAGGATGTTAGAGACAGAACTCCAGTTGGCATTGGAAAACATTTGTTTTACGTTGCTTGGAGACGCTTGTAAACTAGTTTTAAGATTCTTACTGTTGAAAGTGGTAGATTGTACATACATTTGAAGTTTTGAGATTGAATGTTATATATTGTGATTTACATTTAACAAGAATAAATAATACTCATTTTCCGTATCAATTTTGTACATAACACCTACCCCCCACATGTGTGAGTCCCTCCTCCTTACACGATCTCTCATGGTATGACTCGCGAGCCCCCATGACAGTCTGATAGGGGAGGATAGTTAGGAGGTCCTCATGGCTGCAAGTCATCCTCTCTTGACCTAGGTTAGTAACTGTACGGGCTCAATCAATACCACCATACTATCTGTTTTTATATTTTATTGGATATATCATTTATCACTTTATGAACCAAATGATCAAATAAGCACACATTTGTTTAGTTATTACATTCAACACAAGGGATATTAACAAATTAAACTAAAGGGGTAGAGATGAGAAAATTACTTTTTAGCAGTGTTTCTCAAAATTTCACCTGTCGTGTACCTCATTTGGGGCCATGGTTTAACCAAACAAGCGCTTTCCAGCTCTTTTTTAAAAAATGAAACAAATATTTGCTATCTTGTAGAGTACAAATATTCGTTCCAAATTTTAATAAAGACTGAGTTGTAAGTTAAACAAAACCCGTTACAGAGGAAAAGAAAGTTTTTTAGTTTTTTCTAGCACCGTATCTTACTTCCCGTTTAGGATATACGCTTATGTTCTAATTACGCTAATGGTTTCAGGAATTAGGAAGCTTATATTTAGAGGAAGTGTATCTGCATTTGTGTGGCGGGAGAGAGTGGAAAACCATTTTGTAAAAACCACCCTCACTACATCCGACCGAGATTTGAACCTCAATCTCCGGTCATCGGCAGTCTAGTAAAGTCTACTGTGAGAGTAGCGCGTTAGGCCAGCTTTCCAAATTGACGGCTTAGAACACACCTCTAAGTATGAACACATAAATGTGGACCCACTGACTGTTACAACTATCAGATATGACTCAATATCTACCCATCACACGATCGAAGGAGTCAGAGATACCATATACTAAACTTGCGTTGACACGGAGATTGAAATTTGAATGTAAGCTGCGTGCACCGGGTATTTTATTTCGCAATGGATTTATCATTATGGTTTTCCCATTATTTATACGTGCGGATGTGAGTGATTTTCCACAATCTAACCTCCCAATTTTTAACCCTTAGAATAGGGTGTTAATAGCCTTAGGGTTAGTAATAATATTGCGAGTCTGGGTTACATCATTTGTAGCCAAGTTTGTGGGAAGATTAGCAAGAACTAAAGTACCATTGCCCAGGGAACGCTCGAATATACTGATCGTACATTATTTCCGTGAAGGCTCTTTCCATGTCCCGAAGATAGGAAATGATTGTGATAGTGAGTATAGGGGTGTGGAACCAACCTTAAACATAGCTTAAGCCTAATTAACCGTTACCGTTGGGGTAGTTCCCTTTTGGGGAAATTATCTAGTGTACCAGTCGGGAATCGAACCCAGGGCCCTAGAATCGTAGTCAGGTGCACTGACCACTACTATTTTGGAGTTGAACGTACTAGTTACTGATTTTTTTTAAACACGATACAACACTTTATCATAAAACTATTCAATTTTTATTTTTTGCTCCACGTCTTACAAACCGTATGGATATGCTCATTTATTAAACAAATGGGGTATATATGGATAAGGTTGAATCTATACTAGACTCATTCTTCGCATTTGCATGTAGGTAGAGTGGGAACACTATTTTTAGTCCACGTGTTCACAGACGAGAGTAACATATTGATACCAAACAATCTTAGCATCATAAGTTTCAGTGAATACCTTATAATTTCAATCCAATCAATTGGGTTTCATTATTTATTTTGAGCTTGAATATAAAAACATGAAAACATTTGCGATGGTTCAATAACCCATGAATGAATACAAAGTAGGGGCCCCGTGAGAAATTCGAATCCTCACCGCAAATGGAATGCAGAAAGGAAATTAGTTCCGCCTGTTTAAATTGGTCATCACAAAACTATTAAAGTTGCCCTCTTTCGTGTGACAGTGGACAAATAAAATCGAAGGGGTGGAGTGGGTAGGGCTACAAACAGTTGTTCATCTGTTGGAAGCTTTTTGTCATCTCTTCACGCATCATTATTTACACACAAAAACACAGCTATTAAGCATAATTAAATATCTATTAGTTTCTCTTGATTACAAAAATGGGGAGATTTAGGATATCTCTTTGTGTAATTTTTAGGACAGATAAACTGAGACTATTATAACTTATAAAAAAAAGAGCCCTATAAACTTTTTTAATACATAGTACGTTTAGCACACAAGTTTAGTTCATATACTTCACGTCTTACTGTAGATTCACACGTTTACCCCAAAACAAGAACAGAAACGCGGTCACGCATTGAGCTCCAAGCCAATAAAACAATATCAACCACGTTGTCCGCTCGACACATCTTGAAATTGTTTCAGATTTCTTGGCTATGCATGACATACGCTTGGGAAACCCAATCAAATTTTAAACCTAATCGATTCAATCAGTGCTTATGCGCCAATAATGAGAGTTAACAGTATACAGATTCGTTGAGTATTGAGAGGAGACGTTCTTTGCACTGCGTCTTACTACCCTTTCGGGTTATAGGCCTGTATACTAGTAACTCGCTTTGCTCGTTGGGGGCTCCACCCCCTAACCCCCAGTATCTTTTCTTTGCAAGAGGATGTAAACTAATGTAGTTCCAGAGCAGTTTTTTGAGAGGTATTATCGTTTAGCCACAAGAGACTTCCAAAGAAAGGTCCGCACCGACTTTAAAGTTGCTCCACTATTTCTTTTTCAGGCGTTAAAAATTTTTTTTTTTTATCTTTTTGGAATTTTACAGTCAGTTACAGGCAAGAAGCTATAAGTTTGCCAAATTTCAAGTTTCTAGCTCACCTGGAAGTGGGTAAACATTAATATCAGTGAGTGAGTCAGCCTTGTGGCCTTATAGGAGTATAATTACACAAATATGTTAGTGATTAATTTAGAAGAAGTGCACCTACATTTGACTGGGCCAAGTGGAAAAACATTTAAGAAAAGCCACCCTTATTGTAACCGACCGGGATCGAGCCTCAACCTCCTCGTCTTCGGCAGTCTAGTCTAACACTAGAGTAGCGCGTGACCACCGAAGCGGGTGAGAGTAGATGTTAAATAATTCGTTAGATAGAAAGCGCGTCTAGTTCTTGTTCTGTTTTGATTTGATTTGTTTCACGACTCAACCCAATAGTTGGAAAACAAGCCTGATGACATTTTAATCTTAATGGTGACACATCGTAGAGCACTTAGACGCGTTGGGGACGTTTATAAATCCCGCATTATTTAATAAGTTGTTTGATATTTTTAAATATAATTTCTAATACTATGTGGGGAAAGTTTTAAGTAGGTTTTTAACTAGTTAGAGTTAAAATTTTGAGTTTGAAGTTTAGAAAAAAAATAATTCTTATGACACTTTACGTGAAAATGTGTTCTTGTTAGATGAAAGCAAAAGGTTAGCAATCTATATCTAGCGTTCCTCTATCAAATAAAGTCATGTTTTGAAAGGGTCACAATATAAAATTCTAAGATAGTATGTAATAGTTTTATATGGTCTTATATTAATTCAAAAATATCAAACCACTTAATACATTTCTAAACGTCTACAATGCTTCTCAGAGCTCTCCCATGTAGCCCGAAAGTAAAAATTTATTGAGAATTGAATGTTTTTAGATTGTGCTGCAAAGCATCATGGGTAAACATATATTTCTGTTAGGATGTGAATTACTGAGCCACTATAGCACATTCTGCTCTTTATTTTCGGTAAAGGTTTGAGACTAGAGTTACCGCATCTATCCGGGTCTATCCGTATACTTACACTAAAGGATTGAGGGTAGTAGCGTGTAATTTATAGAAAATGTACCTTCATTTTTATGAAGTAAATTGATAAACCATTTAGGAAAAACAGCAACCTCAGTATACCCGGGTGAGATTCAAGCCCTAACCTCCCGAACACCGGAAAAACCTAAACGAAACTGACGCCTTTATCCGGGATCATCTGTGCAATCAAGCTATTAACGACATAATATAGGGGTATGGATGAGGAGGTATTTTTAGAGGGAGTGCCTCCACATTAGCATGAAAAGTGTATGAGAATACTACAGTGACACACCTTCACATTAGCATGAAAAGTGGATGAGAATACTACAGTGACACACCTCCACATTAGCATGAAAAGTGGATGAGAATACTACAGTGACACACCTCCACATTAGCATGAAAAGTGGATGAGAATACTACAGTGACACACCTCCACATTAGCATGAAAAGTGTATGAGAATACTACAGTGACACACCTCCACATTAGCATGAAAAGTGGATGAGAATACTACAGTGACACACCTTTACATTAGCATGAAAAGTGGATGAGAATACTACAGTGACACACCTCCACATTAGCATGAAAAGTGGATTAGAATACTACAGTGACACACCACATTAGTATGAAAAGTGGATGAGAATACTACAGTGACACACTTCCACATTAGCATGAAAAGTGAATGAGAATACTACAGTGACACACCTCCACATTAGCATGAAAAGTGGATGAGAATAGTACAGTGACACACCTCCACATTAGCATGAAAAGTGGATGAGAATACTACAGTGACATACCTCCTCATTAGCATGAAAATTGGATGAGAATACTACAGTGACACCTCTTTTGGAAAACCAACCCCTTCCCTTATTGCTTCCGACCGATATTCAAAGATCAGAAATACAATTTATTACGAGCCTGACACCTTATACCACGTAACCACCATCGTGGGTATTAAGTTCCTGCTAATATAACACCTAAGAACAAAGGAGTTTTAGTTGGTTTTGGTCTAGCCCTCATCGCTGGTCACATGGTCTAACGAGTCACTCTCGTGTTTGACTGGATTACCGGTAACGGAAAGATTGTAGTTTAAATCCCGGTCGGGTGTACTCTGGGTGGTTTTTCCTAAATAGTTTACCACTCTCCCTCCACTCAAATGCGGGTACAGTTACTCTAAAATGTCACCTTCTTACTCCATAGCGTACATTAATTACGCGTATAGCCGGAATAGGTAGGAAGACGCGGTGGAAAAAGTAGAAAAAAAATTACCTGGTTTAGTCGTCTGGACATATAGATCTCCCCAAACATCGACACATGCTAATCTATGTCTGGGGAAATTTTGTCCGGAAATTATGAAGGTGGAGATTACGGGAAGTGTATTTTGTCACAATAGAGGGCCAATTATTACCTCTAATTGTTCGGGGGTTGGGGTACGGAGTTTGTCACGTGATGCAAACTGCACTGATCACCCGATTACCGCTAGCCAAACAGCTGTTGCTACAGTGTCCCCGACAAGTTCTTTCTCGCTAGGGAGGTGGAGGATGGGAGTAATCGGTTCGAGCACACGCGATGGAATGTGAGTGCATTTTTGACAAAGATTGTGCAAAGTCCTGAAAAGCCTATGTTCCCCAAATTGGATTAACCCGATTAACTGAGTAATTAGATACATGATTATGTTCAAAAAACAAACGCATCTGAATAATTCACTTGACATTGTGCTTGAAACGAGTAGGCTACAAACTCGCGCCAAAGTCACGTGAACATAGGCGCCAATCTCGTATTGCTTGGCTTACAATGAAGAGAAGGTTGGGGTTCGTGTGTATGTGTATCAACAGGGCCGGATTTAAGGGGGGACGATCGTCCCTGGGCCCCCACAGAATGGGGCCTCCACAAACCCCCAAAGGAAAGGAAAAAACCTCTAATTTTCTATTGTAAATGCTTTCTTGTTTTGTGTCTAAAATAATGTTATTCCTGTATGAAATAATGAGGTATAAACAAATTAATGAGTATGTGGTTTAAATTAATAATAAAAATCCTACCGACATTTGAATAAATTACTAGGATTGTCCACGTTGATCATTTACAATTTTGCGCGCTAATTCTAAATACATTGGCCTCCCTTTCGGCGTGCTGCGGCGGTTCCTCTCAAAGTTTTGCCACGGACCTGTCTCAGCGGTACCTTTGATACAATTATTGTTTAACAATTTTTTGTTGCTCTGACAAATTTAGTCAGTTACAATCGGGAAACGTTGAAATTCAGATGTATGTTGTGTTCGTGGGGAGTGCCAGTTTGTGTTTTAATGAGGTGGTTAAATATAATAATAGGTGTAGAAGTGTCAATTGTGGAGGATTAATTTGACATAATATAAACATATGTGATATGATCCAGGAAAAGATACCTTAAGAGTTTGGCCAGATTTACAAGCGAGCGCACGAGTGACTGAGCGACTGCCTGGCCAAATTGGTGAGTAAACCAACGAGTAATTACCAATATAATCCCAGTTTATTAGTGAAAATGTCTCTGTCAAAGAAACTTCACACATCTCTGCTATTCGAAAATTTTTACAAAGTTATTGCATGTTTATAAAAAAGGAAATATTGTTGTGGTTTTCTCATTACCTCTCCTTGCTAACGATGATTTTTATTACTACGTATTACTACCCGTTTGGGTTATACAAGCCTTTCTTGCTACTAATGGCCTAATCTAATTGATAGGACCAAATATATTGAACCGTTACGCCTAACTAGGCGTGTCCAAATACAAAAAATAATGATAATAAGTTAGCAAAAAATTTAGAGTGTGCTGAGTGAGTAAAAAAGCAAAGTAAAACTGGATAAAACCTAACTGAAGCCCCGCACACGCAATAAGAACTATTGCGGGACTCGTCCCTGCGGTCACCCTCAATATTTATAATATATGTAATTAACGAAGAACGTGACTACTCCTCTGGTTTGATTATTAGACAACATAGTTCAGTTGCAGTATCCTACCTAAGGATGAACGTATGAAAAAGGTAAATACAAACATAATAGTCAAGAGATTTTTTATTTAGATTCAACAAGATAGAAAGCAATAACCTCAAGAAAGATAGGGTATACAACATATGCAATCTAGCGTCATGGCCTCATAGGGAGGGCGCAGAACGTATAAGTGAATAGCCTCGCTAATAAAACTTGGTTAAGCCGAAACAACAATAACTGACGCTTGACAATAACCTTAGCATAAATGTCAATGTTCAACATAACAATATGGAGTTATTTCCTGTCAGCCGTTTATTATCTCTCTTTCCCATAAACGGGAAAAATATACAAAATTCCAAATTACAGAAAGCTACAGTTGACTTTAGCTAGATAAACCCATAATAACTCACCCAACACATAACAAATATTTACCCAACACTTAATCGTCATGGCGGCTACCATTAACTTCTTATACGCGCTGATGGCACCTAATACTCTAAGTTCAAGAGAGAACGATTAAAGTTAAAATATGAACAGAGCAATTCAATAAACGGAATCTAATGATATTATATTTCAATAAGCAACAGGCAAAACCTAACATCTAATATGGAGTAATATAAATTAAAGTCCTTTATGCTTAGAGAAAATATATAGTACTCAAAAAATATTTATGTCGCCAGATATTCTACTTTTGCCCAATCCTTAAACTTAATACTCAAAATAAACATCATGGGCAAAGTTTAAAGTTAAAGTATAGCGATATTAAAAATAATTACAAGTGAGGAAGATATATTATTGAAACGATATCATGTTTCCTTTTTTGTTAAAAGTTCGTTAATATCAGAAATAAATACACGTCCAAAAGATATCTTATTGAAAAAGACATATTTCAGTTCATTAAAGTTCGTTAATATCTGACATAAATACAAGTGTAAAAGATATGTTGTTGAAAACTATTTCATACTACATTTTTGTTAAAGTTCGTTAATATCAGAAATAAATACAAATGAAATAGATATCTTGTTGAAAAAGACATCATATTTCAGTTCAAAGTTTAAAGCTTAAGTCCACAATACTTGACATCAATTTATACGTGCAATGTTTAAAGTTATAGTTTTTTGAAGATTTGAAATAATTATTAAGAGCCGAAAGTGAATTTTGAACAATAAAATTATGCTGAAAAGGAATTTATCTTACATGGTTAATGTCCGAAGCCGTAGCTAGTACAAGCTACTTCCAAAGCCAGTCCCATAGTGGCGCTTAAGCCAAATAATCACACTTTTATACAGAAAGCACAGTTCACAGCACACGGACGAAGGGAAGACAATATATATATATATATATATATGTATATGTGTGTGTGTGTGTGTGTGTGTGTGTGTGTGCCAACAAAGTTCCTTCCAATATAAATCGGACTGTAGTTCCCCCACAGTTCTGAGCCGAAAGAAAAAATCCCGCACTCAAAAATATATAAACTTAAAAGTTTCCACTTGAAGTAAATTATGTCAATGTAACGGCATTCCAACCAGTGACAGAGCAATGCACCTTTATGTTTCATTATGGTTGGGCGACGTTGTCTTGTTCACTATAACGCTCCACTAAATAGTACGGTTCATCCTGCAAACATCTACTGTTACAGTACGTTATTTTGAATAGTACAATCCATGTTACAGACATCTATTGAGTCAACATGTTCTAATGAATGTACGATCGATCCTGTAAACAAACTGTTATAGAGCATTGACGCCAGGTATCACAGCGACTGATTCGGGTCAGTTACGAGGGGACTCGCACTGTACAAGGTCGCCGCTAACGGTCTATATTTTCATCACTATCGTCCATGTATTAAACATTATGATAAAAATAAAGTCACGCCGAGCACCAACAGGTGTGGTTGCACGGCTAGTTTAGCTGAAGCTGACTCTTACCTAAGTTGCCTGAGACTTTATACCAAACGAGTACGATAGAATTTTTAGAGAATGTTTTTACCTAATGATTTAGATGATTGTTGGTAGAAAAGTCCTTAAAATTGCCCCTTATAATATTTTTAAAAACATTTCTAAGGACCACGCCTTACTACCGTTTCAGGCTACACGCATTATACAGTATACTAACTACGCTAGTGGTTTTAGGGATGAGGAAGGCTATGTATAATTAAAAGAAGTATATCCACGTTTGAATAGAGGGAGAGTGGAAAACCTTTTAGTAAAAACCACCCTTAATACACTCGAGCGAGATTCGAACCTTGAATTCCCGTTCTCGGCAGTCCAGTCTACTGCGAGAGTGACGTCTTAGACCATACTGCCACAGCGGATCCCTTAAAATTCTCTTTCTACAAGTTAGTAAGTTGATGGTAGCCAATAATAGTAATAAAATATACAAATAAAAGTTTGAATAAAATGTAAATGCTTACAATGCTATGAAAATATTATGCTTTTGTATATTGTTTCGTAGATTTTAAATAAAATTTACGTTTCAAGTGAAACCCTCACGGTTCAAACTAACAAATGGTTTCAGGACTACATTTAGGTTCCAATTTTTTTTTTTATGAAATGTCATGCAATTTATAAACACGCTATTCATATCAGTATATTAATAGCAAACTAACTCAACCTAAGACATTGACAATCCATCCAATCTCCGAAGACAAAGAGACACCCCCCTCCCCCCCCCCGCGAAGGGGACTTTCCAGCTACACCACCTGTAGGCTTTTTCAGCCTTTCGCAGTGCAACCACCGTTACCATCGGGACGGAACCTTTTCGTCGGACATAGACCGAGGTCCATGAGTGCTATTCCGGTTTACTCGGGCACCCAAAAAATCCAGGCCCGGCCCTCCCATGCCAGACCTGCCTTGGATCACTTGGGAAAATCCTCCCCCTCACTGGGACCGGATGAGGGTAGGAGTTAGCCCCTCCTAGTGATCGCCCAATCACGAGGGGGTCAGAAACTCAGCCTCCGGACAGTTGCCTCCTCATTTTCACTTACTTCCCCAACTTTTCTTTCTTACTGCCCCAACTTGGCCTTCTGCCCCTTCATCGCCTTCTCTCCGAGACTAACCGCCCGGAGTTGCCCAGCGGGGACCTCGTAGAGGTGTCCTGACCCGCTATCCCCGCAGCACGGGTACGCACTACCAACCGCTTAGTGCATGTCCAGGAGCCCCGCTCCTCACATACAGATGACCTGTCGGGGTCTTAGCTATGCCCGACACTCCACTGTACGGACACATTGCCCAGGGCTGCCCCAACCGGATTTTCGGAGACCTGTCAGTACCGCGAGGTGGCAAAGACAGTCTAATGCACACTTATATGAAGCGTGCGTGGGCCCAGAGCGCGTCCCTGCCGCCGTACGTCGGGCAGATACCTTACGCCTGGCGGCCGTGACCCCACTCAACCTAAGACAGTAAGCTTAACTGCTATGGGACAAATTCTATCTCCTACATAAGTTAAACAATAGGACAAACTCGTATGCATATAGTAAATATCCCCCGTAATCACCTGATACTTGGGGTTGGTTACTTTTGTACCTACTTAGACAACTCACAACGGTGGGCACGTGGACAAGAGCTCATATTTATAATCTAGTCTCTGAGCCAGCCCATCTCCAAATAGGCCTATACGAATAAAATGCAATTCAAGTCAAATGGGAGATTGGCTGATGGTTGAATTTTTACAATGTATACTGCTCTAAATGCCAAGCTCATCTAGTCTGTGGTCTTCAGGTGACGAGAAGGTCAAAGTCCAAATCCCGGCTGGATATTGAAGGTGTGTTTCACTAAAATGGTTTCCCACTATTATTCCATGCATACCTTTATTCCTAATTCTACCTTTTTAACCCCCATCCCACTACCTCCATTAAATGTGTATATCCCGGACGAGTATTAAGACGATTTTAAAAACTTAGTATTTGATATAGACTTTTTAGCACTGTCTTACTACCCATTCGGGCTGTACGCTTATGTACTAATTACTCCACTGAATTAGGAATGAATAAGGCTGAATTTAGAGGTAGTGTACGGCATTTGCGTGGAGAGAGTGAGAAATAATTTAGAAGAATTCGCTTTCAGTACATCCGAGCTGAATCGAACCACAAACTTCCCATCATCTGCAATCCAGTCTATTGTGAGAGTAGTGCCTTAGACCGTGCGGCCACCGAAGTGGGCTATGGGCTTGTTCTATAAGTAACTGTGAATCGAACAAGGCTCCCTGCTCCATTTCGAGTCTGTTCCAACCTGTAAGCACTTTGATTAAAAGAAATAACTTAACGTTTTATGACAACGAAAATAAAGTGCTTACTTTGTACAAACTTTGTATTTATACCACACTTTACTATGACTTTACAAAATATAAATTTTGGCGTAGTTTGTATTAAGTTAAATTATTGACTGCTATTATTCAATTATATATTGATTTAGTTATTAATTTAATAGAATTACACCTGCTGGCAGTAATTACTTGCGTTATCGTGTACAATTTTCACATATTAGGCTTAAATAATTTGTATTAAAAGATAACCGACGACTTTTTATCTTAAAGTTCTATAAATTGTAAATATCCATACGAAAATACTTCTTCCTGATTGGCTAGACACAAAGCTTTGACCGTACGTTTACAACATTACGAATTTATCAAATTAAAGCTTGATGGATTTGAGGTGAAAGTCACGCATGTTCAAGTTCAAGTACAGACTTTATGTTAAAATGGTGAATTTAAAAAAAATTCATAGAGCCCCTTCCCCCCCTTAAGTCCCTGAGCCAAATACTTACACATTCACACCCGAGTCCAAACGAGAAGCACGTTTAATTGCACGAACGACTCGTGTTATCTTGTGTGAGGCAGTCAAACTGCGCATGCGCTCCGCTCTTCGTGATGGGAATCACAACACGACCTGGGCGTCTTCGTAGAAAAACACGTGCTATATAACATAGAACCGACCACCAAGGACCTGTTTCATACAAGGCTACAAGGTTACAAGTATAAAATTTACAAGAAAATTTACTTATTAATTGTAAGAAATGAGAAAATTACGTTTCATAAAGCTAGAGTGTACTTTTACAAAAAAAAAATTAGAAGTACTCGTAAGATTACAGTTTGGCTTGATAAAGCAATTTGTAGATTACAAGCACTTGTAAATCAAAAAGTATTTTCTACTAGTTTCAACCAATGGATAAAATACTTTACAAGGCTCAAAAAACAACTCCGTACTTAATCCATCCTCACCAACTTTCTCCCCACCTCCTTGTCCTTGTGTACTCCCTTCGCTTCAACAACATCCTTACACCTGGTCATACATGCTCTTTTATTCTCAAAACTCTTAAGTTTCTCTTTTTTACACATTGGTCTACAACATTTTGCCACGTCTTACATGGCTTTTGATTCACACACTATACCGTCATACATTTGCTTTGTCATTCGCGCCACACTCATCCTCTAATCATGCTCAAACCAACGTAAGATGCCTTTCACATTGACCTAATAGATCCTCTTTCAGACCACACTCCTTCACCATCCATTCTTTACTGACTCTGTCCATACGATTTTTTCGACATTAATTTCTTAGATATTATCTCAATCCAACCGCATTCGCCTTGCTCTTGTGTTTCTCATGACAGACCCACGCTTCACATCCATAAAACACTGTTGGCGTTAACAAAGTTTATATATTGCCATCTTACCTCTTTCGATATTACTTCATTCTTTGAAATAGTTCACATGCATCCAACTAATCTCTGAGATGAATTCACCTGTCTGTCAATTTAATCATCCATCCGTCCATTTTTGGAGAATATTCTGCCCGGGTACACAAAATCATACACTTTTTCTAACATTTTTCAATTTATACTCAATTTCTAAATGTTCTAATCCAAGTAGAGTCTATCAAATGCATTGTATAACATTTCAAAGGCTTCTAGTCTAGTGCCGAACCTACTAATTTTCAGTTTCAAAAGCACTAATTAAAGTACCGGACAAACTAATTCAAGTGCCAGCACACTATTTCAAGTCCCAAATGGACTAACTTATATCAAACGCACATATTCAAGTCACAAATGAAACATAACATAATTTTTTTTAGCACCCCATCTTACTACCCATTTGGGCTATACACTTATGTACTAAACACTCTAATGGACTAAGGATGAGCAAAGTTGAACTTAGAAGAAGTGTACCCCCATTTGCGTGGGGGAAAAAAGAGTGGGAAACCGTTTAGGAAAAATCACTCTCAATACATCCGACTGAGATTGAACAATGATATCCCCGTCATCGGCATTATAGTCTACTACGAGAGCAGTGCCTGAGACCACTCGGCCATCAAAGAAGATAACATGAATTATTACTAAGGCCAATAGCCAAACTTTGTTTACCCTAAAAAAAAATATTACGAAACCAGCTATCACACAGAGCTATGGCATAAACAAAATTATGAAATGGATTGTAAAGAAAGGGCAGAGAGGAAACTGTGGGTAAATCAAGTTGGGCTTATTGACCAGTTGTAGTGTTTCACGAGCCTTGGGTGCTTTACACTTCACAGGGAACGGTTACTTCAGCCCTTTGACAATCCCACCACAGTCGTGTATGTTGATACCGGTGGCCCGTATTCCCCTTGAATTAGTCACAAGTGCAAATAGCTCCGGAGAGTCCGACCCGCCGCCACAACGAACATCCAGCGTGCAGGGGGAACAACGAGAGAATGTATCGGAAGGAAGTACATTGGGACATTTTCGGGACATCAATCACTGCTCCCTTTCGTTCGAGCATGGGACGGATATTAATGGAGTCCCCCCTAGAGATCCGAGACACAGAGGATGTAAATCAATGATTCCCATGATTCTGTTTCAGTCCACGCTGTTGACTGATGCGACCGCAGGGGGCGTTTCAGGAGCGCGGAGTGTATTGCAATCCCAAATCTCCGGAACTAATTCCAAGATGGGTACACAAACCTAGTTTCAATTCTATATGGCTATTAAAACGAATGGAGTCCCAGTAACTCGAATCGCTGGACACGCGGATTAAAGCGTCACCCTCGTCTGGTTTGGTTTGTCAGTGACAGAAAGGCCTGGAATAAGATTTAGGTCGGGTTTAAGTTTAAAAAAAGTATAGTATCTCCTAAATGGTTTTCCACACTCACTTCATGTAAATGCAGGCACATTTCCTCTAGACTACCTTAAAAATGTGAATATCCTTGACGACCAGTGCAAGGCGGTTAAAAAAAACCACAGGGGGGAATATCCCAACTTTAAACGATTGCATTTCAAATCATTTTTGAACAGATTCCATTCATTCAAAATTGAGCTTTTAAAGATAAACAATTTTTTCTACGTCGGTACTAATTTTTTACGTATGGGGTGTTAAGGATGACTTTCTCAACCGAATGATTATATCAGAGCTTGACCTAAATACTAACTTGATTTTAGAACAGACACAACACCCAGTCCACCACCCATTAATTCATCAATCATCACTGTGAACGGGAAGCCTCAATTTCACCTACGCTGGTAATCGAACTCAAGATTCCTAGATATTTAAACAGACGCGTTACTAACAGAGATTGGCTGAACTTATAATTCTAAAGCGTATATATTACTCTTACATCATTAAGATATATTTATGAGCCGTCAAGAAATGTTTAGTATCTGTATGTGACCCCGCTTTAAAACGGTTTAAATATGCAAGATAAATATTAAGTATCATCATTAATTTATGTGTGAGAGAACCGGTTGACTTAACCTTAGATTAAAACAAGTTTATCTTGCGTGGAAAAGCACAATTAGGCCGTACGGCCGTGTTATAAAAAAGACCCCGAGACGGTTTTCCGGTGCGAGTCGCTAGATTTTATATTTAAATTTTCAATTAATTCAAACTATAGGTTTTTTATCGCCGTTTGGGCTAGCTGGACTTAATTACAATAATGGAATGTGGTTGGGAAAGGTAAAGTTTTAGATTAAATGCATCCGTATTAGCGTGGAAGAGGAATGATAAATTATTTAAGAAAAGTCACCCTCAGTACATTCGGCCGGGATCCAAACCATGAACTTCATATTATTGGCGAAACAAATATGACGAACTTTCTGGGGAATTTAAATATTTAACACCTGCTTCACTGGCCACATGGACTAAGACGTCACTCTCGTGTTAGACTATACTGCCGATGAGAGTGAGATCGGTGTTAAAATTCCGGTCAGGTGTACTGAGGTGGGTTTTACAAATTGGTTTTCCACTCTCCCTCCATGCAAATGAGAATACACTTCCTCTAAATCCAACCTTCCTTATCCCTTGATCATTAGCGTAATTTAGTACATATGGGTATATCCTGAACCGGCATTAAGACGAGGTGCTAGAAAATACATAATATAAATGAATATAACACCAGATGGGGCCATGAAATTTCTTCTGAAATTTATCTTTTGATTCAAAGGAGCGATTCAGCAGATGAGCTTTATTTTCAAATTTAGTTCTATTAAAAATGATTGGAAATATTAAAAAACTGCCAACGCACATTAGTACGATATTATTTATGTTTATAAAGCTACGTTGAAATAAAATATATTATTCTTTAAAATAAAATAATATGACCGAGACAAAATATTTTCATTGTAAACTCGATTTTATACTAATGTTATTTCAATAGAGTGATTTCGCTTACATTTTATAGACATTTATACATATACCAAGCAATTATGTATAGTAAATTTTAATTTCTTACTAGTATAAATAGTTGACCTAGGTGATATTTGGGTAAAGATCTCGTCTCAGAACCCGATGTTCATGGGTTCAGACCCAGCCGTGGTCAACGGAATTTTCTTGAGTGATAAAAATCCGTAGCACAACTTACTTCAGAGGGGAAGTAAAACCATCAGTCCCACGTCAATTATAGCATGTAAAATAACCTTGGAAAGTATGTGAAAATAGCTTTCCCGGCAAAGTTGGTAGGCCCTTTAGTTCTCAATCAACCCATTAGAAAGATAGCCACACCTGTTAGACAAATCCGTCAGTCTCATATTGTCTGATTTGCCAGTGAAAATAATGCCAGGGTTCGAGTCTTGGTGAATTATTCTAAGGTTTTTTTTCATAAATGTATAGTTTCCAACACTTGAAGGGAAAAATTAGAAAGAAATAACGAAAATGCGTAACGTTGAAGTAGTTACCATAAAAGGACCTTATTACTGTTATTTTTACTAGTAATGATATTAACGGTGCACAAATAGGCATTTTAAAAGTCGAGTTTGAATGGAAACAATGAGTTTTATTGAAGTCCGTATAGTAGTTTATAGAGAAATGTTTGTGTTAGAAATATATTAAATTAAATTCCTACATTATTGATTCATATATAAATCATAAACATACGATAAATATGATTTTTAAGAATGATAATTTATTGTAAAAAAAAGTTATGCTCGTACAAATTCAGATTTTGACTAGATGTTGTGTAGTTGTACAAGCTAGTGTGTTTTCTTTCTCGCAACCCTTGAGTAGAAACATTATTGTGATAATTAAAAAAATCGAACTAATTTGATGAAAGTCGGCGTTTCATGACCCCCTGAAACTGAAAAAGTTATTTTTACGATGTCGTATGTCTGGCTGGCTGTATCTCGACCTATAGCCCAAACCATGTTACCGATCAGGCTAAAACTTGGTATTTAGGGTTCTAATAAGGCTCTGCCGAGATCTTTTTTGGACTTAGATGCCTATCTCTAAAATTAAGGGTAATTAATTTACTGAAGGGTCTAAAGAGAAAAACATCATTTTTTTCTGAACTCGCTGTAACGATGTTGATTAAAATGGGTAGATAGACAGTGTTTAACATTTTAAACAAAACTTTGCATTTCATTTTCTCGTAAAAATTACCTTGAGCGTACTTTAATTCTGCATAAATTTCCAATTTTGCTCATCTTTCTCCAGCCATTTAAGATACGAAGTAACTTATCACTGAAAATTGTTGTATTATTATAAAACTAAAATAAATTAATGTATATAAATTTCTATAGAATAGTATAAATGGTTGCAAAGACATATTGAGAAACTATTGGCTTTATAAAAATATATATTTGATATATTATTTATATATATATTCCTTTATTTTAAAAATATGTATACCTATATATTTTTATAAGGCCAATAATTTCCGAGATATTGAAAAATATATTTTTTGAATTGAGATCTAGGAGATTGATTGTTATGTTCATTGGCGAACAGAGATGTTACTTTTCCTCCATACGTTTCTGTAACTGTGTATACAATTTCATATATGCTCTTTGGTGGGGTGTTTCTGCAACAATGTAGGCCTATTAAATATTTTACGAGTTTTGACAAATACATCCATCGTTAGGCAAAGGAGAGAGAAAATTTGTGTTGTGCACCGAACCATTTACATAGCCATGAAATAAAATATTGAGGGACTATGTTCGCTATAAAATCATATTTTGAAATTTAATAAAATCAATTTAAACTAGAAGATTTCAAGATAAAATCAAAAATGCTTACTATAGGGGGCCTAGTACAGTACTAAATTGATTGTTTTTACATACAGAACCTACCTAATCCCACTATTCCCTTACGAGGTAGGCAAGGAACTGTGCATGTAGCTTAAAAACAACTCCGTACTTAATCCATCTTCGCTAACTTTCGCCACACTTCCCATATTTGTATAGTCCCCTCGCTTCAACAACATCCAAACACCGAGTCATACATACTATTTTATTGTTAAAACTCTTCGTGTTTCTCTTCTTTTTATTCAAACATTCGTCTATTACATTTAGCCATGTGTTACTATATATAAATATAGTAATGTATAATGTAGTAATATAGTAATTATATATAGTAAAATATAATAGTTGCAGGAAATTAAGGACCAGCTGGTGGAGTGAGATAGAAGATATTGTATGAAAATCAACATTGAGAAGTCAAGTTCAAGTACGTGGGAATTCTGCTGACAAAGGATGCCTGATGCACTAAAGAAATTGGGTCGAGGATCACCATGGCCAAGGAAACTTTCAACAAAAAGAGGTTACTGATGACCATCATGTTGAGTTTGTAACTGAGTATGAAACTGATTAAATACTACATTTGGAGCATCGTACTGTATGGAGCAAAAACTTGAACTTTTAGGAAAATGTAAAATAAATACTTGGAGAACTTTAAAATGTGGTGTTTGAGAAGACAAGAGAAGATTAGGTGGACAGACAGGGTGGCAAATGAAGACGCCCTAAGAAGAGTGGGTGAGAAGAGAACCATTTTGGATGTTATTCTTCGATACGAAGCAAACTGGATCGGACACATCCTCAAGAGGATTTGTCTTCTGCACGACATCAGAGACGGGAAGGTTGAGAGAAATGAGAGCTTAGGAAGGAGGGGGATTCAAATATTAGATGACTTGAAGGAAAGAGGAAACTTATGAAAGTTCAAGGAGGCAGAAGACAAGACTCATTGACGGACTAAGTTCACTGACAAATCAAATGGACCTGTCGTAAGACAGAACACCAAACATTAATATAATATATTATATTCTAGACGTCGTGCACGCTCCATTAAATCATTGAGTACATATCTGGAGTAACTCAAATATCTCTATGAATGCTATTTTAACATTTAATTTTGGATCGAACGAGGATGGAGGATTACAACACCCAAAACCTCCCTCTTGGGCGCACACCTTGACATGAGTGCAGTAGGGAAGGATTAAGTTATCCTCCTCGAGACATACTAATACCGCGCCAATCCACCAAAGTGGCGCTGTCACATACTTGTCAGCGTCCCGTGCAGAGTAGCTGGCATGACATCCGGTTCCCATGGACCCACACTCAGCATCATGCGGCTGTCGTGAGAACCGCCCCACAGATCTCCGCGCTGGTTGTAGAGCAGGTGTCGAGAGGGGGAACTGGGTGGCTTGGAAGTACAATTGATTGTCCCTCTCCATTCTCGTCCCACCATCACTCATCAACGGGGAAGGGAATAATTCAAAGTTACAGTCAACGAGTAGAATGATAGGAATTAATTACACTAAGTTTAAAATTCTAACAGGTTTGTATTGGTTTGTCCTTTAGTTCAGATATAGTTTATTTACACTCCGTTTACCTTTAAGGTGGGATAGAATGGGACGCGAGGTAAGGCCCGTGTTTTTGAAGTTTTTATGGCAAAACTTTGTTTTATATATATAAAGTAAAATAAAATATTGCTCTAGTACAAACATAGAGTTTAATTTTCTTCCCATGGTGATATCAACAGTTCTGAAATATGCATCATGGCCATAGCAGCATTAGATGAGAAACTTTTTAAATGAAGAGAAAAAGTTGCCATTAAATTCCAGGAGTCCTTGGTGGATATTCAAGAAATTTTAAGGTCATCATGCGAAGAAAATTAAATTCTATGTTTGTAGAGGAACAATATTTTATTTATTTAGGCAAAAAATATGTTTTGCCATAAAAACGTCAAAAGCATTAGCTTTTTCACCCATTCCGTTCCATTCCAAGTTAAACGGGATTAATATTCTTATCTACACGAATTACAATATGGTCCTACATTATAAGTTAAAAATCGAGTACAATCCGGACTAAGATGTGGAGTAAAAAATTAAATAATATATTACTATGTCCAAATAAGTTCTGCAGATGTCAATGTGACAGATCGTTTATATGACGGTACACTTTTAATATGTTTTACACCCACTTCAGTGGCCGCATGGTCTAACACGCTATTCTCCCGGTAGACTAGACTGCCAATGACAAGGAGATCAAGATTTGAATCTCGGTCGGGTGTACTGCGAGTGGTTTTTACTTTCCCTTAACGCAGATGCGGGAACACTCCCTCTAAATATAAAATATAACAGTTCTAATCCCTGAGACCATTAGAGTAATTAGTACACAAGCGTATAACCCAAACGGTTAGTAAAATGCGGTGCTAAAAAAAGAATTTCAGATTTTTTTGATTGCAAATTATAAATATGGGCTAAGGCCATCCTATCCCTAAGGCACAATACTGCATTCATTAAAACTTTTATAAATACCAAACTCTTTAAACATCAATAATAATATATTTTTAAAAGTTCTCCAAATATGTTTAGTTTAGGAACTATTAGCTGTTAGCCAAAAATTATTGCAGTTTTCTAATATATTATTATTATTATTTAGAACCGAGTCTTACTAGCCGGTCGGGTTATACGCTTTAAGTACTAATTACGCTAATGAATTAAGAACTGGGAAGGTTGAATTAGAGAAAGTGAACCCGAATTAGCGTGGAGGGAGAGTGGACAACCATTTAGGAATCCCCCCAGTTCACTCGATCGAGATTCGAACCTCGATCTCCCCGTCCTCAGCAGTCGAGCTCAACATGACTAGTGCGTTAGCCAACTACGCCACAGAGGCGGGTTTTTCTAATATAAATTATCAATAGCTCAAAAGGGGTAGACACAGTCTTAATCAAATTCTGAATACTCTGAGGACCCCCTATGTTGATAAAACAAAAACATTCTAAGAATCTTTTGAAACAAGAAGAGGATTAATATAAAGACGTATTTATTCAGTGTCTTTAAAACACTCGAATGCTTCTCATTAAGTGAAGGGAAGCAACAGAGTTCTTTATGAAATAATGCAACAACTAAGAATGGTAAACATTAATTAGGAGCACATAAAGCCGGGGCTGTAATCGCACTACTAAATGAAGCGGCGGCGAAAGATTTAAATTTAAAAAAAAAAATCAGAGCCGCGAGCAGTTTTCATTAATAGTGATCATCTTAAGGGGATCGTCTTCAGTACCGTTGAAACTCTAGAATAGACGTTCAGCGGTTTTGCAATATTTAATTAGAGGTTTATTATTTTAAAATGTGGTTCAACCCAAAAAGAAGTTGAATATATATATTCAACAGTATTCTATTCCATAAACCAGGGATTTTCAATCTTTTTTTTCAACCCACAGCACACTGAACAAGGGATTTCAAAAGATGTATTATCTGCTTCGGTTGCCGCATTAGCTAAGGCATCACTCTCATGTTATATTAAACTACCTATGACAGGGGGATCGGGGTTCGTATCCCAGTCGAATTTGCTGAGGGTGGTTTTTTACCCATGTTATTTTGATGGTTTTCTACTCTCCCTTCAGGCAAATGCAAGTACACTTCGTCTAAATTCATCCTTACTCATCCCTAACTCACTAGCGTAATTGTACATATGCGTATAGCCTCAACAGGTAGCAAAAAATGAATAATATTATTATTACTTGAGATATTTAACGTACACTTTCTGAACCGACTGATCAGGTCATCACACGAGAATTTCTATGAGTGAGACCAAAAATGTCTACTAATTTTGCCAAGAGAGGTATTTTGATTATTTTCAAATACTCTCCACGGTGTCACAAGTGACATAGGACCAATGGCTTTACTTCCGCTCCGAAGGAAGTTGTGCTACGGTTTTTTACCGCTCAAGAAAAATCTATAGATCCCGACTGAGTTTGAAGCCACGAACATCGGCTCCTGAGACGAGAACTCAGAAAATACAAACCTATTTCTTTGCTGCCAAAATTAATAACATTTTACCAGTGTATTATTATTATTTGATAGGTTTTGATGGTATTTATAAAAAGTGACAACGTGACACATAAACTAAAGTACGAATTCGTGTTAGTTAGACCCCCTCTTACTTTCCATCCGGGTTGTAAGCTTATATACTATAATGGGTTAGGGACGAGGAAGATTGAATTTAGAGGAAGTGTACCGCGTTTGCCTTGTGAGAGAGTGGAAAACCATTTAGGAAAAAACATTCTTAATACACCTGACCGGGATCGAATAAAGCTATCCTCATTATCAGCAGTATATTCTATTGTAGAGTAGCGGCTTCATTCGTTCACCGAAGAATGTTTTTAGACGGTATCAATTCAAATAACTTAAATAAAAACCTTTATAGTAACACCTTCAGGGCTGTAGAAATGTTGTCGATTTCAAAAAAATTTACGACGTTGGCAAAAGTTTTATTTTATGTTTATTTTTCTGGGTTGGTGATCCATGCAAATCATGTTCACGAGCCACAGGGTGGCACGCGTATAAATAATTTTTCATCCCTGGTATAGTATTTTTCATTCCTGAAAATGACCTGGGAGTAGAGATGAACATTTTTCGAGTACAATTTCAATCGAGAAATTTTCTACAGGCGGCAAGGAGCCTACTAATTAGAAAAAGAGGCTGGGTTTGAGGATGTGGCACTTAGAACCTATTACTTATACAATATATAGGGTGGCCACAAAGTCTGGACAAAAAAATATCTGTAAAATAACGTGCAATGTGAGTTAATGTCTCAATCTGTACTTTCTCCCAACCCCTCGCCCGAGGAGAGAAATATTGTGATCATAAAAAAAATCTAACTCGATATTTTGATAGATGTCAAAGATTTATGGTCCCTTGAAACCGAAAAAGTTATTTTTGCTATGCCATCTGGTTGCATGTCTTTTCTACCTGTCTCTGTACATCTCAAACTAGAGTTGAAACCATTCTACAGCTCTAGCTAAAACTTGATATCTAGGGGTTTAATAAGGTTCCCCCCAAGGAGTTTTTTGGAATTAGAGATAGTCAGTCAGCCCTAGAATTAAGGGTAGTTTATTTAAGGGCCAAAAGAGATCAAATCGTTTTTTTTTATCAAAACCCACTCTAACGATTTTTATTGATTTTATTTATATAGGCACGGTTTAACATTACAAAAAAAATCAATTAAAATTACTCTTAAAGTAGTAGGCCTATACATAAAAAAATATCCAATTTTGTTCATATCTCTGTAACTATTTGAAATACGAAATACCTTCACTGTCAAGTTGTAGTACTGTTAAAATTAAAAGTATTTTAATCTAGAATACATTTTTATAAAACCAATAGTTTCTGAGCTATAAGAAAACATATATACATTTTTATGGTGTATTTAGAAATATGAAATTGATCATTATGCTCGTTTATGCTCCTATTATCTCAATGTTTCTGTAACCATGTATATTATTACATTTATGCTTTTTGGTGGAGTGTTTCCGCGACAGTGTGTATTATTTAGTTTAACAAATTTTACCATTTTTTAGTAATGGTTTCTATTTTAAGATTAAAGAAAAGAGAAATTTTGCGCGGTGCATTGTACTATTTTTTGTATGTTTTTATGTGTTAAAAACCAGGGTTGTGGAGTCGGAGTGAATCGGTAAACAAAAATATCTAGAGTGAGTTGTGAATAGTTCGTACATATATCAAGTAATATGCATGCACACACATTAAAAAGTTCTCATATATAAATAGATGTGCCTAAAGTCCCAAATCTCTCGCACCATACATGTTACTATCTGTTATCAGTAGGCTTATTGCTGTCAAGGTTTTATGGCAATCGAACTTGAGGCTATTTGTCTGTTTAACATAATTTACAAACAGTCCATGTACAAACAAACTCTATTCAAAGTCAATGTTTCTGGCTGTACAGATGCACCTCCCACCGTTCCTGAGATATCTTCGGTTGTAAATATGAACCTTCCACCGTTTCTGAAATATCTTCGGTTGTAAATATGAACCTCCCACCGTTTCTGAAATATCTTCGGTTGTAAATATGAATCTCCCACTGTTCCTGAGATATCTTCGGTTGTAAATATGAACCTCCCACCGTTCCTGAGATATCTTCGGTTGTAAATATGAACCTCCCACCGTTTCTGAAATATCTTCGGTTGTAAATATGAATCTCCCACTGTTCCTGAGATATCTTCGGTTGTAAATATGAACCTCCCACCGTTCCTGAGATATCTTCGGTTGTAAATATGAACCTCCCACCGTTTCTGAAATATCTTCGGTTGTAAATATGAATCTCCCACTGTTCCTGAGATATCTTCGGTTGTAAATATGAATCTCCCACTGTTCCTGAGATATCTTCGGTTGTAAATATGAACCTCCCACCGTTCCTGAGATATCTTCGGTTGTAAATATGAACCTCCCACCGTTTCTGAAATATCTTCGGTTGTAAATATGAATCTCCCACTGTTCCTGAGATATCTTCGGTTGTAAATATGAACCTCCCACCGTTCCTGAGATATCTTCGGTTGTAAATATGAACCTCCCACCGTTTCTGAAATATCTTCGGTTGTAAATATGAATCTCCCACTGTTCCTGAGATATCTTCGGTTGTAAATATGAACCTCCCACTGTTCCTGAGATATCTTCGGTTGTAAATATGAACCTCCCACCGTTTCTGAAATATCTTCGGTTGTAAATATGAATCTCCCACTGATCCTGAGATATCTTCAGCTGTAAAGATGAATCTCCCACTGTTCCTGAGATCTCTTCGGTTGTAAATATGAATCTCCCACTGTTCCTGAGATATCTTCGGTTGTAAATATGAATCTCCCACTGTTCCTGAGATATCTTCGGTTGTAAATATGCATCTCTCAATGTTACTGTGACAATTTTAAAAGATACAAACGATAATCCGAGTGAAGGTTAATAATTATAAATGATGTAACTCAGGGCTGACTCACCCATGTTAAAAAGTCGTAATAGCAATCAACCACTTGTTTTAACATCCTTCTCAGGCTAATGCTGGTGCACTTCCTTAAAATATATTTTCCACATTATGTGGCACAAAATCATTCTAGGATGAGAATCACTTGACATGGCAATAGCTCGCACCAGAGTTCACCTGGTCTAAGGCTTATAGATTATTATTATTATTATTATTATTATTATTATTATTAGCACCACGTCTTACTAACCGTTCAGGTTATACACACTTACGCTAATGTGTAATGGTAGGGTGATTGTGAGCTGAAATGGAGGACCTACAGTTTAACGTGGGATCCGAACCACGGTAGAGGCCTGGCGTTCCACACATTCACAAGTTGTGATTAATACACGTCTTGTCAGAGGGGAAGGAAGGGTTTGGCAATCAGATAAGGCATATAGAGTATAGGGTGGATTTACGGGGACGAGGTTCAAATTTCAATCGAGTGCAATGGGGGTAGTTTTTTATATTTGTGATTTTACCCTCCCCTTTTCACATTAACTACACAATAAATATAGTAGGTTTTATTGGTTTGTTTGTTTGTTTTGCACCACATCTTACTACCTGATTGGGCTATCACCTACATTTAGTTACAAGTTGCGTGGAGTAGTGGAAAACTATTTAGGGGAAAAAAATTATTTGATCATAATTTGAACCCCAACCACACAGTAATCAGCAAATCCAGACAATAATATTTCAGAGCCTTAGTCCACGTGCTTACAGATGATAGTTATAGTAATTAGCTAGCTCGTGTATGAAAACGTATGGACTTAAATAATCTGCACTAGGTTGTAAAATTATATTTATTTTATATAACCGTTAAAATATATAAAATTAACGATGTAACTGCCCATTCCCTTCAGATTGTAAAACATAATAAAGTTCGTTCACGGTAGTAGTTTACCTCTGAAAGGCTTTTTTCCCTACCAGAAATCTATTATATAGTAGGATATTGGTAGGAAAAAAGACCTTTCATAGGTAAAACTCCTACCGTGAATGAAGTATAGGAACGTAGAGGAAATGGTGGGTAAGTTAGTTCCCGCTAACTACATGGTATTTCCTGAAAGTTCAGAGTTACTCAAAACTGTGTGTAATAAATTTGAAAAAGTATTTTTTAAATATATTTTTAAGTAATTTGTGGTTTTTAAAGTAAACTGTCTGGATCAATTGATTAAATTAGCGTTCAACTTATAAACTAACTTAATTCTAGAATAGACACAACACCCATTACCCTAGCCATAAATTCATCAGTGTTAAGAGCGAAGCCGTGATCTCACCAATGATAAATTTTTCGACTATGCCGAAATTTTCTTTTTCTTTGCATATTACTACCCGTCCTGTCTGTGCACGTTTTAAATGCAATAATGAGGTAGGAATGAAAAGAGTAAAATTTAAAGAAAATGTACCGGCCCTTTAGAGGAGGTAGAGGGGGAAACTATTTTTCGGATGGGATCCGAACCCTTACCTCCCCGTCACTTGTAGCCAAAATAAATGAGCTTAACAGTTAGGGCCAGTATCAAGTGCAGTGCTATACTAAATACTTGTCCTCTATTTAGTATAGTGCGCACTTGAGGCGTACTAAGTCCGACAGTGTAAGTGGCCGTTAGTCCTTGCGTCCACCATGCTGGGAATCAAACTAGGGACCCGTAGTTCAGTAATCAGACTAGCTACCGAGTGAGATATGATGTTGGGAGGGGTGGGAGTAGGGGTTGCCTATGTAGTTGAGACTTTGCCAATCATATATTGAGATTAGGTTAAATATTGACATTACCTTTAACAATAGGTACACAAATATTTTCTATGATCTTATACATCAATAAACTTGTAAACATTGTTTAGAAGTTGACCTTTTACATTTTGAAAAAAGTCCAAAAATACACATTTTACGGTTGATCACCAAGACCTAAATTCCCTCTAAACGAAAGTTAGCTACTATAGGAAATTATAATAGATCTTTTTTAATATAATGATTTAATTATTAATAGGAGGGGCATAATACAAAATGTATTTCCATTTATATTCGTCTCCACCACTGTTTGTACTCAAATTGACGGATTGCTACACCATGGTGTCTACTGAACTTGGCCAGTGAAATCCCTGACCTTTTCCCTGATTTCCCCTGATCATTTCCTAAAATTCTCAAATAAAATATATGTAACATCCTTCTAACTCGCCCTCCCCCTCCACCCTCGTTTTTCTAATTTTTTTTTATGAATAATAGTAAGTTTTAAAATTTAAATAAATATAGTTTTTAATTTGTATTAACATTGTTTACTAGGAATTAAAGATATATTACACAGCTACAAACAAAAAAATGACAGTTTGAATCACATTATAATTTAATTATTATTGTATTTCATTTTTTGAGTAACACAACATTTTCCCGGATTTTTATTGTAATTTACCAAATTCCCGACTTGTTCCCGTTTTCCCCCGACCACTTCAAATTCCCGGCTAATTCCCGTTTTCCATGATTTTCCAGGATTGTAGACACCCTGTTAACTCCCAGTAACGTTATAAGCCAACTAGGTATTTGTTGTTTATGAATTTCTGCTTGACTTTTCTAGTGCCTTAAGCTTGTGGACAGTAATTATTATGATTAAAATCAAATCAAACTATTTGTTAATGTGACAAGACATATTTTGCGAGGCGAATAATTCCGGAGTTGTTTTGTCGAAATTATTTCCCGCTGCGATAAAAGGCCAAGTTTCAGTGAACGTACTATAGATGTAAGTTTAACGTTTCGTCTCGGCCTCGCTCTAGGAGCCATTAGGATAGAGCAACGTTTCAAATAATTATTTACCCACACAATATAATAACGTGAGTAGTTGCTTCATGCTCGACTGTGCGTAAACTAAGCTCGTTACAACCTGCTATTATTAGTCCTCAGCAGTATCATTGGTAATAGCGCTAGAATAGTTTTAAAGATTCGTTCATAGAGCTTTGGTCTTTAAAGATGATCAAGTAATGAAGACGATTTATAAGATTTTTACAGTTCAATTTTAATATAAAGGGCTTTATCGGACAGCTAGACAAATGACTATATCTACTTTCACGTATTAATACGTCAAGTCATTTTATATGCAGCTGTCACTTTTTAAAGTTGCTATCAAAACCGATAAAATAGCACAATTAATACTGTATATGGTATCAATTTTGACTGAAAAGTTCGTATTTAAAAAAATACTCTTTCTATAAAAATAGACTCTATAATAGGAGTACGAGGAAACATTACAGTGAGGAAAATTTTGAGTTCATACATTTTAACAAAATACTCTTTTTTTTTACTTCACGTCTTACTGCCCGTTAGAACTATCCGCATATTTATACTCTTTGGGTAGGAATTTAAAAGAATGAATTGAGAGGAGATGTACCCTGATTGGCGTGGAGGAAGAGTGGGAAACCAGATAGAAAAAGAAACACCCTAAGCACACCCGACAGGGATTCTTACGCCGATATTCCCGTCTCCAGCAATCCAATCTAAAGCCACAAGGCTAACTAAAAGTGTAATCTAATGATTAGGGACGAGAAGGGTAGTTTAAAGGAATTACACCCAAACTATCGTGAAGAGAGGAGAAAATCTCACGTAGAAAACAAGCAAACAAAAAAAATACACCCGGTAGAAATTCGAAGCTCAACTTAATAGTTACAAGCAATCAAGTAGCAAGGCCAGCGATTTTTTATTAATTTTTTTGCACCACATCTTACCACCCGTTCGGGTTATACTCCTATTAACTAACTAGGCTAATGGTTTTAGGGATTAGGGAGGCTACATTTATAAGAAAAGTACTCATATTTGCGTGGAATTAGAGAGGAAAACCATTTTGTAAATACCACCCTCCCTACACCCGAGCAAGATTAGAACTTACCCGTCATCGGCAGTCTAGTCTACTGCGAGAGTATTGCGTTAGACCGGAGAGAGTCCCTAGCACTGTAGACAGCGTGAACACAGATGTGAATATTTCGTTTAACCAATATTGGGGACGCGTGAGAATAAAGTAATAACTAATCATGCATGTTTCTTCTATTAAACAAGTGCAGGTGACGGTATTAGAGAGGTAACAACTCTTTCTGACTGCGAGTCTTGTTACCAGTTTGATGAAGTCAGAGACCACTTGCTACTATTGTTCTCCGTTTTCACGACAATCCGGGATATCCGAGAGTTTAAACTTCAAACCAATACGGAAGAGAGGCATGAGGAGAATAAGGAAGAATTTAAGAGGAAATGCATCCGCATTTGCGTAAAGTCAGGATGGAGAAATCATTTAGAAAATCCTCCCTAAGTTCACTTGGCTGGAATTCGAACCCAAACCTAACCGTCATCGGTTCCTTGTACCATGCGACCACCAATACTGGTAGTTCATTAGTTATATAACTGATAAACAAAGTGGCAGTAGTGTGTACAGTACAATTTCATAGAAAGGGCTATCTCTTACAGCCAGAAAAACTTTTTTTTAGCATCACGTTTTACTACCCATTTGGGCTATATGCCTATGCACTAATTATGCTACTTGTTTAGGGATTAGGTGGGTTTGAGAGGAGGTTCACCCGCATTTGCGTGGAAGGAGAGTGGAAAAACACCTTAGTGCACCCAACTGGCATCGAACCCCAATAATCACGTCGTCGGCAGTCTAGTCCAACACGAGGCCAAAAAAGCTACTAAATTTACTTTCACGTTTTCATAGCGCTATGTCATGTGATACCTTTTTACAATAACACTAATAATAGAGTAAAATGGGATCAGTTTTGAATACAAAAAAAGTTGGTATTTTCTAACAAGGATATTTATATGAAAATTGGAATGTAATAGGCTACTATACTAATGAACCCCGCCCTCCTATCAAGTGGTGGCTCACTTAACCTCCGAAGTACGGCTGGCTATAACAGCGCTGTGGGACAAGAGCTCCGATTGATATCTGCTCCTTGAACCTAACTTTTTTTTCCCCCCCTATCGGTTTTTCAAACCAAGGAGAGCAACACGTTAAACTGTACACGCAAATAAGCCTAGTTTGAGACCCTGGTAGTAGAGCCTTCCTGTTATAAAAGGCCTGTAGTCCAATTTTCATAAAGAAGGGCCTTTTATGAAATGCAAATAAATTTTCTCTGCCAAAATTTTACTATATTGTTAGTACTATTTTATATGATTAACAAAGGTGACGGTGACCTGGTGGTCTAGGGGTAAGTTGTCGGACTTCTGTGCTGGGGGTCCGGGGTTCAATCCTTCCGGCACAGACTTATTTGATTGCCAAACCCTTCCTTCACCTCTGATAATCCGTGTATTAATCACAACTTGTGAATGTGTGGAATACCAGGCCTCCATCGTGGTTCGGATTCCACGTTAAACTGTAGGTCCTCCATTTCATCTCACAATCACTCTACCATTACACATCAGCGTAAGTATGTACAACCCGAACGGGTAGTAAGACACGGTGCTAATAATAATAATAATAATAAAGGTGACAGCTTCAGATCATATGATCTTATGCATGAATACGTGAAAACAGATCTAGTAGCTTTTCTGGTTGACATACCCTCTCCATGGAAGTTGAACTGTACCTCAACAAAGTCTGGACTCACCTGTTCCTTGTCGTAGCAGGCCGCACGGCGTCAAAGCGAAGCCTCATGGTGGCCGCCGACGTTTCCCCTAACGGTTGATAGGGGCGTCCTTTAGTGTGCACTATGGTACAGCCCAAGACCCAATTACAACCGCACAACGATGGTCTGCGTACGACGGGCGTCTTTCTAGGGCGGGGGGCGCGGCGCCGCCACCTCATCGTGTCAACACTTTCGACAAATCGTCTATATCCCACAAAAAGTCACCTCTGCCTTGAAGTTTGATACTACGTCTTGAATTGTTCTACTTCAGACACATGATTTCTCACAAACGCCACCGTGTGATCAAATAATAACGTTTAGTGAGCGGTGGAATAAAACTACATTTACAAGGTCATTGATGGTGAGTTACGAGAAACTACGTTATCGGCCAATATAAATATATATAAAGTATTAATAAACAAATTTGGAGGAGGATTTCGATAAACAGTAAGCTTCTTATTTTTAAAATAAAAATGACTATTGCAAGCTTGGGCATGGTTTCACTTTGTCTTATAATCAAATCATAGACCTCTGACAAATAAGGCTTCTCTTCCTACTGAACAACCTCAAAAATTGATACACTTACTAAACACGTCTTTTAACTCAAGAAAACACTCTGGTGGTCACATCGTGCAAGTTTTTTTTTTCCCTGCCCAATATTATACTACTCTCCAAAGTAGAAGTGAAAGCAAGCTTTTGTTCACTCAACTCTTCATTCCGAAGCACATTTTTTAAAGTTCATGACAGTATATTTAATGTCAATCTCCCATACTCCATTTGACAAGATTTTAAAAGCATTCCCAAATCAAATCGGTGACGATATAATGGTAAAAGGGTATGCATGTTTCCAATACCTATAGTAGGATTCTAGAAGGAAGAAACTTTTAGAAAAGTTAAACGTATAGGGTTTGTAAGGTCAAAATTGATAATCTTTTACTTTCTTATTAACATTATTATTAATTACAATAATGGCTTTAGATATGAGGAAGGTTATATTTAGAGGAAGTGTAGCCGAATTTACGTGAAGAATAAGTGAAAAATAGTTTTAGGAAAACCTGCCTACAACCGACCGAAATTTGAACCGTGATCTTCCTGTCATCAGCAGTCTAGTCTAGTGCGAGAGTAGCACCTTAGACTACGCGGCCACCGATGTGGGTGGGGGACTGGGCTGGTATTAGCTATATTTCTAGTACGTAATGTTTTTTATATTTATACGCAATAGTTTCGGTATAATAATTATAGGTGATTTTTTTAAACTAATCTCAGGAAGAAGGTTTCGCCAAAATACATCTGAAATGGGAATGGAAACCTCTATTGTTTTTAACATTCTGAAGAATCTTGTTGAGGATTGAATACCGGTTCTCAAAGTTCAGAGTCATTAGTCTTATCTCCTACTGAGAACAGTCCCTGGCGCGTTATAACCTCTGTATACGGTTGTAAACACAATATTTATTGGATATTAAGTTGATTTCAAAGTATTGGAACTTTGTAAGACATTGCGAGAAACGAATTTGTAAACAGTGCTAAGGCGTTTTGACAATAAACAACACATTTTTACTGCTCCAGTTACTACTCAAACAGTATTTTCCCCTCGTTAATAGTCGTCTCCTCCACTGGATGGCAGCTAATTAGGTAGATAATACAGCTCGAAACAAACGAAGCATAGTGATTCCGTTTCCTGTGTGGTACTCCACAAGATGGAAGAAGTGAGACCAAGGAAAGAGTCTTATTACATTTAAAAAAAAGTGAAAATAACTATTCTAAAATAAAATAAAACTATTAAACTAATCCCTATTTCTCTGCAGCCAAGTGAAGAATCCAGAAAACCGCACTTGGATGAGAGTTTTAGATCACGTGAGATCTTTTTAAAAGAAACAAAAAAATTCAACTTCCTCTGAATGTCACAAGATTTTCGTTACCCACTGTTGAGTTATTCGCGTAACTATATACACAAGAATGAATAAAGACGGTCACAAACCGGAAATTGAATCGGTTCACTCCACACACGAAAACTTGAGGGACATAAACAAAACAAAAACTCGGGAAGGAGATCGCGTGCCGCGGGGGGGTATGAATGGGGGTGGTTGCCCAGTCAACCTCAGGACAACCCACGGAAGATGAGTTCAAAATGAAACTGAGGTGCGTCGGGCTGCGTCTACTGCAGTCCGCCATCTGTCCTTTTCAAATGATGATGCTCTTCTGTTGACTGCATAAGCTTCAGGCAGTAACGGGTTATCTCACTTTACCAGATACAATATTTTATTTATCAACAAGCACTGGAAAACGTAGGCCATCATAAACTTTTGTTTTAATATTCGTACTTTCTAATGCCAGAATGTGACCTAGTACCATAATAATAGAGTCCATAGTTCTATAGTAGTATTATGTTAGGAAGGATCTTTTTAAAAATACAATCGTACTCTGTTTTTTCATTTCGTTTATTTAAGGTATATAACATGCACTTTCTGAACCTAATGATTATAACATCACACGAACATTTCTATGAGCTATCTTGAAAGAGCCTTCCAATCTTTACAGGAAAGGTATTTTCACATAACTTCCATGGTTCTTTTACATGTCACAATTGACATAGGACCAACGGATTTACTCCCCCTACAGAGAAAGTCAAAGTTGACAGTTGAACATTACATGGCTTGATGTATGCCAATGTTAAACTAAATTTAATAACTTTTTTAAAAGTCAAATATGGTCCTTCCTATCAGAATACTACCAGAATTTGTTTTTATTTTTTCACCGCGTCTCAATACCTGCTCTGGCTATACTTACTTATTCATTCATATATATATATATATATTTATATATATTTTAGTATTAAGATAGTGTTTTAAGAATGAGTAAGGTAGAATTTAGTTTGAATCTGCTCGCATTTGCGTGAAGCGAAAGAATGGCAAATTTTTCTGGAAAAGTACCCCAACCCAGTACATCCAGACAGGATCCGAGCCATTGAAGGGGTTCCAACTATAGCGATATGCAACCTAAAATAGATATACTAACAGGCTCAAAACTGAACACCATCTTGGGCCATGACCGCTCGATCAACATTCAGGGTTTTCACTAGCCTCCCAGCAGCACAACTAGTAGTTTAAACTTGTGGAGTCAGGAGTTTTATGAGAATTTGATTGTAGTTAGGCTTTGAGGAAAATATAAAATGTAAAAATTAAACACCTTTTCAGTGTTCAGATAAGAATATAAAATAATCAAACTCAAGATGTTGATAAATGTCAACGTTTCATGCAAACAAAATGGAAACTCATTTTCCCAAAGAAATGACTTTGAGGATATTTTAAATCAGAAATTTACAAGATACATACACAAAATAGCTTATCATTGTAAATGTCGAAGTTTTATGACCCCGTACTACCTAGCAGGACCACCTGTCACAGCTTAGGGATTGGCTGTTGGTTTCTCCCCTCCTCCTCACCACCTGCCATCCTCCTGATCCCCTTTCCAGTGTTCCAAATTTGTTTATTCCTGTCTCTTTTTTTATGTCTGGTTAGGATTCGTATGGGCCGTTGGAGGTTTTTTATTTGTGTGGGGAGTTAATTGTCTTAGGTTTGGGATGGGCCGTTGGAGTTTTTCATTTATTTATTTATTTATTGGCGTGCAGTCAACGGTGTCGGGAGTTCCTCCCTCGTCATTGGAGTGAACATGGAGCACGAAGCTCTCCTGACGGCAGCGTAGCGAAGAGTGTGAGAGATGGTTCCCGGCCAAAAGACCCCTTTCACTTTCCCTCACTGCCCCTCCTTAGAGGTATGTGTCGAAACCCCCTCCCCCCCCCCCTATGTNNNCCCCCCTATGTGGTAATGGGTTTTTTCCAGTGTCGCAACTCCTCCCGCACCCTCTATGGAGTAATGAGTTTTCCCTAATGACAGGTGCCAGTTGGGTGGGTCGACAAGCCAAGTAGAGACATAAATAGATCGTGGCCTTGAATGATGTCGCAATAAGTTTTCCCTGATGACTGGCGCCAGTTTGGCGGCTCAACAAGATAATTTAGGACAAGAATAGATCATGACCTTGAAACTGTGAGCTAGTATAAGAGTTCATTGACCCTGTTCAAGTTTGGTGTCAGTTTTAAGGCTCGACAAGTTGAGACTCATCTTTATGTTTAAGGGAGAGACAGGTGTGTGCGTGAATAAAACATGATATTAAAAAACGTATATTTATTATACATTAGAGATTAAACAGAAATACATTAAAGGTTTCACATACATACATTAAAGGTTTCACAGATATACATAATATTTACTATACACTTTTACAGAAATGCCGCATATTTTCGTTCATACGTTTTTCTATGGTGTCTCTTAGATGCGTTAGTAAAATTGTTTTAGTTCACAATCCAGCTTGTAATAGTCCAAACCGATGACTTGACGTGTATAATAGGTAGCACTGATAATATCAAGGTTTCTGATGTGCGTCTCCACCGTAGGCTGTTCGAGATCGATGACATGCGCTGATTCTGTTAGCGTGTGGTATACATCCACGACGAATGTGTCAATCAAATCGTTGCAATAGCGTGCGACGGGTCGACACAAATACGCGCCCAGCTAGGTCCTAGATAGGTGACCCATTTGAGTCCGGCGTCCTGTTTCTCACTGATGACGAAAATACAGTCACTGCACATGCATCTCGGATAGATTTCATGATTAGTCAGACTAATCTTCTAAAGAGGACGCGTGTTGCGGAAAAACTTTGATATGACCGACTTGTAGTTGCCCAGTTCTTGAAACTCTGTACGGTTAAATACCACCATTTCCCTCCGCATTTCTCTAACTGAACATAGGGCGTAAAGTTGTTCTAGACACTCATACCGACGATGACTCGTTTGGCGTCGACTTCGTACAGTGGAAAGAAAGTGTTAAAACTACTGGTAATGGCGAGTGGCTTCACCGGCTTTGCTTTGCAGGTGCAAATGTCTTGCCCTTCCATGATGTTTGATCGCTTCGACGACTGTCACGGTTATGGGAGGCACGCCGTTGGTACACCCCTTTTATAGGCACACGCTGATAGGACGAAGCCTCTTGAGGGGTGGCAGGACCCAACAGGCTTGAAAAATGTGTTGTAATATTTCATCACCTTAGCGTCAATGCCTGTATAATTATTGGGCGAGAATAGAGTTAGGAAAGTTTTCATCGGAATGTTCTGGACGTGATAGAGAAGGTACATGAGACAGTAATGGACACAAACGTCTGAGGATATGCTTTTAAGCTGTAGCGTGTTTTGAGACGTGCGGGAAGTGATTTTGCATACATATGCCAGACGTGATTTTATACGGATGGAAAACCATAATTGTCTCACGCCATTCTTGTCAATAAAGATGGCGACTCAATTAGTCCCAGGTTTGGTGTGTGGATCAGTGTTTATGACGGGAGCGGAAGGTCGAACTAGTCTTGCGAGTAGTTGATCAGCAGGGAAAACACCCACCTATACAGAACGAAACCATGGGTTTGTTTTCAGCGCACGTCTTATGGTGTGCGTGTCCATCATCAATCATCCAATCTCGAAGATGGATGCCGAACAGAAATTCAAGACAGAACTATGTGCCACGCACATGGTGCGGCTCAATTTATGTGTTTTCAAAGACGAACAACCTCTGTCGTACAGATCTACGACGGGCGTAGGGCGTGTATGTGACTAGAAACTTTTTCTTTTCTGCGCCCTTGATGTAGACGGCTTCTGTACACGTTGTGGCACGGTATATGAGGGATTAGAGCAGGCTGTAATCCACATCACCACTAACCCAGGGAATACAGTGCAGTTTGTTGACGATATAGTTGGCTTGCTTTTTAGCAGTGGCTGAAAGTTCCTTGATAGCGTTTGGGGATTTTATCATCCAATGTTGAAGTAATGTACCACATACAGATAAAACACTCAGTTCCTTGACGATAAACTCTTTTCTGTCATCGACGAAGCTCTGGAAATACACAATGATGTCCATGATTTAAATGAGGAGTGTAAGGGATGGGAAGTCGCTTATATTAACTCCCATAATCGGTCACGACGTTTCTGTCCTTGTTGATGTTAATGATGTTGGAAAACTCTCGTACACGATACAGTTGACGGTTTCAGTGAGAGCTCTGGTGAAGCTCACTTCAATGCTCAGAGAGCCATGCCTCGTCAAATTCCAAAGCGATGTCATGTGGGTGGACAAATTAGGTGTGAGATCGAAAGCCATGAGATGATATCCCTTAGGGAAGAATTCTCGTGTTATGTCGCTACCTTTGTTCATGAAATGGATACCTGTTCCAGAAGACAGTGTATGGTAGGACATGACATAGATGCCGTTTGAAAAATTGGGCTGTAACGGTTTCTCGGTGGAGTCTCCATTGAACGCCGCGTTTGATACAAATCCCACGGTGCATCTTTTGGGTAACTGTCTGGTGAATACGTTGTCCAGAGATCTCCCTTGCACCCCCATAGGAATAGTAAGTGTTTTTAATGCCACACGAATGATGGGATACATTGTGAGACTGACGTTTAATGCCTTGGCATGTGCAAACAGTATAGAAGGTGCTACTTTGACACGTCGCACTACAAGGCCCGCATCAGCGATGTGAACCTTAAAGTGAGGGAGTTCAGGGATGGCCATAAGAATAAACCCGTCTCTGGAACGGACCAACTTGACTCTGTGTTCGGTACCGTTCAAAAGGTATTTCTCTTTGTTAAACACGTCACCGTGTAGATACCCCAAAATATCCACCGTCTTATTTTTGCGGTGAGACTGCGAAGGGCCTCAAATCCCTTGTTGCCGGCGTCAGCCTCCTCTAAAGTTTCGGGGCTGTCTGCGAACCAGAGACCACAAGTCAAATGTGATCTTATGTCGTCACTGTTGTAATTGAGCAGCGTCTCAATGTACGCTCTATAGGCATACGTGTTTCTGGGTGGTGAGACTAGTTTTTTTTGTATAAAACACATTCACCTGTGTGAATAACGAATGCAATCATTTGTTGACGGGAGCGATTTGATCCAACTCTGTGAAAGCGCCTCCGTCGGGTTTCATGATGGCTGCCCTGAGATAGAGCCTGTGAAAGATCGATATAGAACACGCCTTGACCGATAACGGTAAATTCTATGGGCGAATCATCAGTTAGGGAGGGGACAGGTTTGTACTGGAGCTATTGTCCACTTTCAAGACTAGTTTGCGTGGGTGGGATGCTAAAAGAGATCGAGTTCACTGCTGGTACACTCGCAGGACTGGGGCTATAGAAACGACATTTCAACTGAAAATATCTTTAGCTTCTTTCTTGACCTTTTTACGTCGGGCAACGACAGAAGACTGACGTCGGTGCTTCTTACGACGCGCTTTATAGCCTGAGACTGTCATCAGTGTGTCGATCTTCTGCTCCGCCTTGCGTCGTTTCAGGTTTGCTCCAGCCTCGCCGACACGTTGGCGTAGGGCCTCTTTGAAAGGACGATGCTGATTGGGAACATCGGAGACCGCGTCGATACCCGTATGAAGCGCCTGTTTTCCAATGGTTTTAGCGCTGTTTCTCAGCAACGGTACGACCCTCTTGAAAATGCCAATGAAAAAACTTTCCATCCAATACCCGCGTTGATAGGGAACACCGTGGTAGATCGAAGATATTCCTGTTCCAGCCTGGTTGATGTAGTATCTTTGGTAGGGACAGTTCATGTTGAGCAATGTCGAAAATGAAGTTTCACGCACACTTTTCCAAACTCTAATGGTACAGGTTCACTCGTGTATATTCTTATATTGATTTCCAGGCTATCCATTTCCCTTCTAAGTAGGGGCATGTAGTGCAACGGGTCATAGTTAACTGTCTTATGTCTGCCGTAGAGATAGTTTGTGTTGTTGATACCGACGATACGTAAAAGCGGAGCCACAATGTCACCCACGGGCTGAGGATTGACGTGATCCATGAAGATGTAAATTTGTCAGGGCAAGCCTAGTAGAATGTTGGCAGCATAGGTGAATTTGGGACTTTGATCAGCCTAGTCTTAGGATCGAAACTGAGCTGTAGAATTAGTTGACTTGATAGAGTCAGCAGCTTTATATTTGGTGAAGAAGAAACAAAGTACACTTGTTTGTTGGGGTTTGTGTACTTGAATACGACTCCGGAATACCCTTTTAACACCTCTACTTCTTTTAGGGCTTTGACAAATAGCTGGATAGTGCTGTAGTTTTCAGGAGGAATGTGATCCTTGAATATTTGTTCCACGCCGCTAGCATCCACCCAGTGTTACCATACAATGATTTGGCCCTCGGGTATGGTGGTGAAAGAATATGGATTTTGGAATTCGGTGAGAGCGAATTCCCACGGGCCTTTGAGTGTAAAACGGTAGGATAGTTGCGTCATGAAATCCGCGAGGGTATTTTCGGGAAATATCCCATAGAGCTGTCGCTCAGCAAAGTGATGTAACACTAGTCCTTCATGGTAAGGCGCTGACGTAACTGGTAGGAATCCAAGAATTAAACTTGGTTGGGTAACTTTTCCACTCCACGTACCCTTTCTTTCTGGCACCTTTACCCTTGACACGTATTTTATCAACTTTAAAAGTTTCAGGAAGACGTACCCGTTGCAATTCGGGTTTGTAAAACGTTCCTTCCACCTCCTTACCGTCAAGATCGGTCATCCTGTAGACGACAGGTTATCGCAACATGACACTGCTGACTTTGAAAATTTATTCGTTCCAATTGCTTTTGTAGCCCTTTTCAAACAGAATTTTGGATTTGCTAATACGCACCATGTCACCGACTTTCATTTTTTGCTTACTATTCGAGTTTGGACGCCATCTGCCGTACAGATTATCTCTGCCTTGAAGCACATAGGTTTCTGAAACGTCGGCAGGCGCAATATTGATACTGGAATGTTTTGCGCCGTTGTAAGCGTCGACGAGATCTTGGAGGACGTCCACATAAGTGTTATTTTTGGTAAAGTAGCGCCACATCCACCCTTTTAGAGTTATATTGAATCGTTCCGAGTGGTGTAGTAAAGCACGGCTTCTTGCTTGAGAAATTTCTGGACTAGACGTGCCGTGAACTCTGTCCCCTTGTCCGTCTATAAGCTTAAAGGTTTACGGCCACTTTGTTTGAAAAGGTCCCTAAAGGCGTCTCTCACGACGCTCTCAGTCTTGGATGGAAGCGTCCTCACCCAGGCCATCTTGCTAAACACGTCGATGACGGTGAGCAAGTACACTGCACTATCGGTTGTATTTTTCGAGACTTCGCATATCGTTGAGATCGGCTTGCCAGAGATCGTCAATGTTTTGACACCACGTACTTGTTGCGTGGAAACTTTTTTTATCACCGGTGTGTGTAAGGTATAAACGTCCTGCGCGCAAAGGCATTCTCGTACTTTTTCGGGATCTTTCATGGGCGCCTTTATGAGCGACGCCACCCGTGTACATCCTGCAGGATGAGAAGGGTCGTAGTAGATGGTGGCTAAGCGGTCCATTAAGCTTGGAACGGCAGCCACGTGTTTTCGACCACTTTTTTCAGTTTCTCCTTCTTAGGGCATTGTGACGGTGTAAGTTGTTGGGGGTACGGGCGTCGGATCTATAATGGGTGCCAAATGTTTCAGATTTTCAATTAATTCATTCAGAACGCTTGTTTTTTGAAGCACCGTGAGAAACTCTCGCCACCCAGATGCTTCGCTGTGTCTTCTTGCTCTGACCAGATCGTTGACTAAATCCACAATATTGGATCCACAGAGAGGTGTATCATGAATACTCACTTTCCCGTTTTCGTCCCAAGAGATACCACCCCGGGAAATATGATGTTCTAGTAAAAGTTCAGCTTTTTACGTGCCTGTACTGGTACAGTATTGAGTACAGCAGGGATGGAAAGTACAGACACTTCAGGGGTGGTCGTGGTATTTTCAGGTGGTGAAGGGTATTGGCTAAAATGCAGATAGCACTGTGGCACTTGTTGGTATTTAGACTTGTCAAGTTTTGGAGCGAATTTTTTTTTCATTTCCTTGTCCTGCTTGGAGACCACTAGATTTGTGACCGATACCACTTGTTGGGGATGTTGCTCTTAACGGTGTAATATTTCCGGGGATACCAATATCATCCTTTTTGTGTGTTCCATTATCTACTTGTTGAAAAAGGAACCGAGGACACCGCTGATTAAAGGGGCTAAAAGTAAGGGCAGGAACGCTCCTTCTTTCTGAACGAGTAGTCGTCTCTTCTTCTTCTTCCAGCACTTTCCTCGTTTGTCCATTTTGCGCAACACCTTCTTATGAGCACGTAACTTTGTCTTCTGCACATTTTTCAACGGCACCTGCCCTTTTAAATTTTTGTAGATACACTCACAAACAGAGTCTATCAGTTTCTTGTCGGTCGTTTTCAGCAAGGTGACACGACACGTTGCTGCGGATTCATGCGATGAATCCAACGTAGTAGAGGGGCTTGCTTCAGAACTTTGTGACTCATGGTTATGAAATTATCTGTAATCGGGAAGTGTCGGTGTTTTTATAGCTTTTGAGTAGTAGGTACACGCAGCATCCGACATTTGTGCGGCTTCTATATCTGAACCATTCTGGTGTACCTTGTTTGAAATCTAGCAATATATACCCGTGAGGAGTACTTGTAGCATTGGCGTAAGCCTCTTGTAAAACATGGGGGTTTTCAGGACAAACTTGTCGTGCAAAGTGTTGAATCTGAGCTTTTTCCCTGGAATTTTTAAAAAGCACGATATAATGCGCGTTTAAGGAAATGTATCTTTGGCCCCTGCCCTGGTGGAATATATTTTATGTAAGGTACATTACGCTAATATTTTTATGGTTGCATCCTTTGATGAAAAGATCGCCGATCACTTCGTTGGCTTCATGCATCAGGTTGTCCAGGATAATCCTCTGTGGAGAGTCATTACAGGTGTCATCCATTTCCGGCAATCCCTTACAGAATATGACATGGGGACTAGACCCGTCTTGTTAGAATCCCGGTTGCCATAAAACATAATATCAGGTGATTTTTATCAAATTTAACGTCACACATTGTTTCCAAGGGACGGATAAAGTCCGTTACAAAATGTGACAGCCGGAAGGGCCGGGCCGCTGATGATGGCCGTAAATGGATGTTTAAACTTGTCCATAATGTCTGGGACTGAGCTTATAAGCTAAATTAACTTATATTTATAGCATAGGAGAGAGGGTGGTGTAGTTGTTAAAACATAACAGTTTTTTACAATATATATTCACAAATATATCTCACAGCGTGAAAAGTATACTTGGAATATTTATTTATACACATAACATAACTGTAAACTAAAGTAACTGTAACATAGGCCCTATATTATTTCATTTATTCTCTTTGGTGGAGTGTTCCCGCAACAATTTATATTATTTAGTTTCACAAATCTTACAAGATTTTAATAAATGTATATATTTAAAATAAAAGCGAATGTATGTGCGGTTAAACATAAGAATGTTTTAAATAGCAATAATCAAATTACCCGCACTGCTTCACCAATGACAAGGAGGTCGAGGTTTGAATCCAACCCGGTAGCACCGGAGGTAGCTTTCCCTTTGCGTCTTCAGCTAAAGAGGGTGCATTTCCCCCCAATCCTTACAAACCGCTTCATATTTTGACTTTTACGCGCAAAGTGCTTTACTATCCATCCGACTTGTGTGCATATTCACACTAATGTAGTAAGAATGTGTAAGATATAATTTAGAGGAAGCATATCATAATTTGCGTGGAGGAAGAGTAGAAAACCATTTGGGGTAAAAAATGTATACCTGGATGGGGTTCGAATAATACTAATAAAATTAATAATTAAATAGGATAATTAATTTTTGTTTTCTTTATTATTATTTTATTTTTTAAATTTGATAAAGGTTGTTTTCTTTATTTTTATTTTATTTTTTAAATTTGATAAAGGGAGTTATTTTTTAAAATATTTCACTAAAAGTATAAATATTATATTTTCTTTCGAGCCATCTGAGATTAATTTTTAATTAAACATAATTTGAAATTATAGCTTAGTTGCCATAAAGCGCCCTTTAAATATTTTTTTTATCGCCACGTATTTGTATCTGGTCAGGCTATACGCATATGTACTAAGTATTCTAACGTATTAGAGATGAAGCATGGTTAGAAAAACGGAAGTGAACTCATAAACCCATTTAAGGAAACACTTAAGTGCACATGACCGTGATTCGAACCTTGATCTCCCCGCTATTGACAGGCTGTTCTATTGCAAGAGGGACGTCTTAGAGTCCTAGAGACTTAGACCATGAGGATAAAGAATCAGGTTTTAAAATTGTTAGATTTGCTCGTATATTTTGAATTCATCAACTCTCAAAAGACTTAGTCGGCTTTCCCTCCAAGGCTACAAAAAGAGATATACAAGTGCCCGACTGTGTATGTCGAATATACAGAGCAGTAGTGTTCCTTCCCCTCCCCCT